>CAUYQU010030099.1:0-58665 GCA_963574635.1 Cheracebus regulus | reverse complement strand
GCTGGCGACCCGTGTGGCTCCTCTGCCGGGAATCTCCCGGTCTGTGGGCAACAAAAATTCGTCGGAAAGTGCGGCGTTCACTCGTTCTCTGCGCTTTCACTGGGAGCTACATTCCTGAGCTGTTGCTAATCGGCCATCTTGGATTTCTTTGGAATAATATCATCATTATTTGCTTCATTACTTTTTTCACGTTCATGCAAGTTAAACATTTTTACCTTCATAATTTTATATGATTCATTGTAAACACTTGTCAAATTTACATTTATTACTTATTACTACATTGTTAATACAAATTAACTCCTTTGCACATTCCTGCTTCTTGATTAATGTTTTTTCTTGATCAAGAAAGGTCTAGTAAAGTTTATTTTGTCATCAGTAAATTAGAATAAAAATATAATGAATTTTTACTTTGCTAGTTTAGCTAATTATGTAAAAAGTGGGTTAAAAAACAGACTTGATATAAATTACCATAACTGCAAAATAACATGTTAAAAATTAAATGCTTACATTTTCTCAGATTTTTTATGGTTTGTGTTGGAGCTGGATAATGAATCTTAACACACCATGCAATGTGGCCCTATTTTCATGCAAAAATAATAATAATTATTATAAATTCTTTTGTTGATATCTCCAAGCTTTGGGCTCTACTGGGAATTTGATATCTTTAGAAAATCTAAATGGGAAGAATATCTTTAGAGAAGAACTAATATTTTTCTGAAAGTTGATGATATTTTCAGATTCTATATTTTTATTTTTTGGGGGTAGGGAGAGTTATTTTGAAACTTTTTGTTTATTTACTTTACTGAGGATTTAATTCTGACATCTCTATGAGAAATATTTCTGGAGGTATTAATTTTTTTTTTTTTGGAAATTTGAAGTTATTTAGCTCTTGTTCCCATTACTGTTTGTCAAAAGCAGGCCTAGGTAATAAAATATATTAGGGGGCACAAATTGTTTCTCTTATATATCACAACACTATTCAAATAGTGATTTACAAACTTGTATTGGTTAAACACTTTTACCAGTACTGCTAAGATAAGCCAGAAATTGAGAGTAAGCATTTAGAAACTTATATTTTTGAGGTTTTTACCCCATCCAACTGGAGAAGTTTCTTTAACAGGGTATTGTGGAACTTGCATGTTGAGCAGAAAGTGCAAATATCTACCACTATTACGAGCAGATGTGGGCAATTTTTGGACAATAAATTCAGTGATTAAAAGATAATGTTTAAAATAATTAAACTTCTTGAAACTCAAAAAAAAAAAAAAGATGACTAACCATAGCCAACTCTGTGAAAGAGCTCAGGAAACAGCCAAAAGCTTCAGGTCAATTTGCCTAATACAGCATACACAAAAATCAGTTTTAGCCTTTAATTTCTTTTTTTCTCCCTTGATGGCCTGTAGTTTTTTCTTTTCCATCCATTTGGCATTAAATGCTTTAAACTAATTTATCTAAGGGTATGTCTAACTCAAATTTATATTTCTAGATATTTCTGATACATGCTGTTTTGTGGATAGTGGGCTTTTTTTTTTTTAAATTATACTTTAAGTTTTGGGATACACGTGCAGAACGTGCAGGTTTGTTACATAGGTATACATGTGCCACAGTGGTTTGCTGTACCGATCGACCTGTCATCATCATTAGGTATTTCTTTTAATGCTATGCCTCCCCTAATCCCCCACCCTGTGGCAGGCCATGGTGTATGATGTTCCCCTTCCTGTGTCCATGTGTTCTCATTGATGACTGGAATGGAGTATGCAAGGAGAGTGAGATTGGAGTTTCTATCCTGCAGGCTCTCTCTTAGAGGGCAACCTCAGGTTGTCTGCATTTCTTGCTTAAAGGCCAAAGCTTTTTATTAAACACAGTTCCTCAATAGCTATTCTGTCTTGATCTATCTTCCTCTTCAGTCCTAAGAGTGATAATAGTTTATTTCATTCTTGTCAGTCCCTGAGAACAGAACCATCTTGTTTTATATGTCTTTGGAAAGAACACCTTGATTGAAGTACCCTATTTGAGTGTGCTCTGCGTTTCCTGACAAAACTTTGACTGATCTAATGATCAATTTTTATATTTAGCTATTTTAAAAATGAAAGGCAAAATACTGCAATGTAAATATGACTACCCTTTCATTACTTCATTTTGCTGACTAAAACTCCACTAAACACAGATAGGATGTTTTAGTTTTGGTCATACACTCATAGAATATACTCAGATATGAATAAAAAGAAAAAAAATGTGGGTGCAAGACAAGCAGAGAAAGCACTGTCTAAATGACAGAAAGACAGGAGATATGAAAAGGAATTTATGAGAATCTTTAAAGAACAGAAAACAGTAATATGATCACAATGATTACATAAAATTTCCTATATACTAGACTAATAAGCAATTTGCATATATTGAACTATTTATTTCTCACAAAAACTCTATGAGGAAATACTCTTCTCATACAGGTGAGGAAACTGAGGCACAGAGCACTTAGTCTGGTTGTGTAGCCTATCCTCTTAGCTACCATGCCATGCTGCTCTTTCAATGTTTTTGCTGATAAAAGTACTAAAGCATAATAAAGACTAGATATATGGATAGATACATTTATAATCGTAACTTTTTATACTTATTTCTGTAATATCCTTATAGCTTACTTATTTAAATTCTTCCTTAATATAGAATGTTCTTAAGCCTAACTTTAGTTCTCACTATTCTTTTCCAAAAATAATAAATTTGCATAAGCTATATTGTTTGATACTGAGTACATTTGTATGCTAACATACATTTAATATTCCTTTTAGAATTTATGATCTGTGAATATGCCTGTTAATAAATCACCTATGATAAATACATATGGAGGCATATCTTCCCCTTATAATGAAGAATGCTGGAAATTAAATTTTCAACATTTAAGTGGAGAAAGGAATCATAAATCAAGGTAAGCTTGAAAAAAAATTATAGGACCCATATGTATTGTAGATAATTTAGAAAATATAGAAAATTGTGAAAAATAAAAATTCACCCATAGTTTTTTAACCAAAGATTAAAATTTTAAAGTTTACTGAAGTTTTTTTAAATAGCCTTGCTTATTGTGATTATATGCTTTCTAAAATTTTGAATTCTACACTTTTTGTTTGAAATAATGATCTATACTCCTGTTTACTTAATTTGTCATAATAATGCATAAATTACATGAGAAAATATTTGTTAACCCCTGTATCATGAAGCGTTTTATTTTTATTTCTAAGACCTTTGCTATTTCAAATTTCACCAAAATAGAATGTTTTTCTATATTTCAAATTGTTTCCTTAGGATAAAGTTTCTATGATGAGTGCAAGAGCAATTTAAAAGAACTTTCACAAAGATTTTACAGTCACAAATAATGTGCTTTTTTTAGTTGTTTTCTGTGTTATCCTTGTCCCAATACCATAGTGAACCATATTATAAACAAAGTGGCAGAAGAAGTTGTTATCCATCTACAATCCTACAGAGAAGAAAATAAAATTCAATGTATCATTAACACACTGAACAGTTTTGCTATTATTCATATAAACATATGGAATATGTTTAATAATATGCTGAAGAAATAAGCAAAACTGGTCAGTACATCTAAATGGTCAAGGATGCTAGAAATAAAAAGGTACCAGACCTGAATATACAAACCATGACTAGATAATTCTGTTACTAATAGGATGTAGGTAAACAGAAGGAAAATAATTTGTATAAAAATGTTCAGAGTAGTTTTAATTACATTTCAGAATTGAAAATAGCAAATGCTTTATAATAGAATGACTAATTCAATTAAATGTTTCTGAATAGTAGAATACAATAGAAATGTTTATGAGAAAAAAATTGAAACAGAAATTATGTAGACAGTGATTAAACTGATTATATCAAATGTGTATTATGGATATCAGAATTCACAAAGAATGAAGTATAATCTTTTATGTCATTTTCAGTCTACCAGATGGTTATAGATACAATGCTAAAAATGAGGTTAGATTCTTCATTTAAACAAATTTCAGAAGTCCTGGATCTAACAAAGTACAATTGCTTTCTTTGCTCCAAAAATTCTCAGCTTTTTTGTTTGTTTCCTTATTTATTTATTTACTCATTTTTTTTAGAGGCAAGGGTACCCAGGCTGGAGTTCAGTGGTGTGATTATAGCTTACTATAACCTTGAACTCCTGGGTTCAAGTGATCCTCCTGCCTCAGCCTTCTGAGCAGCTGGCACCCCTGGCATGTGCCATTATGCCTGGCTAATTAAAAAAAAATTTGTGCATGTGGAGATAGGGTCTTGCTTTTATGTCCAGGCTGATGCTGAATCCTGGCCTCAAGTGATTGGCTCTCCTTTTCCTCCCAAAGTGTTAGAATTACAGGCATGAGCCACTGTGCCTGGCTCAGTTTTAAAATATGCTCATGTGTAGTATAAATCTGCATTAGGGGGACTGATACAGTTTGGCTCTATGTCCCCATTCAAGTATCATCTTGAATTGTAATCCCCATGTGTCAAATGAGGGACTTGGTAGGAGGTGATTGAATCATGGGGATGGATTTCCCCTTGCTGTTCTCATGATAGTGAGTGAATGAGTTCTCTTGAGATCTGATTGTTTTATAAGTTTCTGGTACTTCCCCCTTCTCACTCTCTCCTACCACCATGTAAGAGGTGCCTTGCTTCCCCTTCTACCTCTGCCATGATTGTAAATTTCCTGAGGCCTCCCCAGCCAGGTGGAACTGTGAGTCAGTTAAACCTCTTTTGTTTATTAATTACCCAGTCTCAAGTGCTATCTTTATAGCAGTTTGAGAACAAACTATACAGAGACAGAGCTGGCCTTGCCATTACTACCTATATAGCTCTTTTTACCAGAATGAACTCATGGAATGCATTTTAAGGAATATTAATTTCTGTTCAATGTCCATAATTTTTATTAGGAAAAATAACTTACTAGATGAAAATGTGTTGTTACTGGATCAATATTTCTTGATAATTAAAAAGTTTTGTATAATTTTTAAATTTTTAAGAAATTGCTAGAAACTAAGAAAAGTATAGTGATATACACACGTAGAATTTAAGATGTTGGCATATTGTTATGGGCTGAATGTGTATATCCCCCCAAAATTCATATGTTGAAGTCCAACCTCAATGTGTATTATGGCTACCACAATTCATAAAGAATAGTGTATAATCTCTTACGTTATTCACAGCAAACCAGATAGTAATGGATATTATGCTAAAAAGGAGTGGGTTAGGTTTTTAGTTTAAACAAATTTGAAAAGCCCTGGAATTAACAAAGTGAAATTGTAACCCAAAGTGGTGGTAGTAGGAAGTATGGCCTTTGGGAGGTAATTGGGCATAGATGAGGTCATGATGGTAGAGCTCTCATGATGAGATTAGTGTCCTTACAAGAAGAGAAAGAGCTACCAGCACTTATTTTCTCCTCTGTGTGAGGATGCAGCAAGAAGGCAGCTGTAAGCAAGCTAAGAACACAGCCCTCACCAATACCAGTCCATGCTGACACCCTATCTTTGGTTTTCCTAGCTTCTGGAACTAGGAGAAATAAAATGTTTAAGTCACCCAGTTTATACTGTTTTGTTATAGAAGCCTCAGTACCCTGAGACACATATTATTATGTTTGTTTCAAATAATTTTCTTGAGTAAAGAGTACTTCAAGAGATACAGTTTCAGCTGTTTAAACGTATGTGCTTTTAACTATAGTAATTGTGGCATATATCATTCCAGTTCATTTTTCTTCTTTAATATACATGAATATGAAATTGTATTTTTCACGTTTATTAATGTAATTCTACATAATACATTTATCTATGACTTGGTTTTTTTAAACAAATCAATGCTATGTTTTAACTTTAATCTACATTGATAATTATTATGTATTTTCTTCATTTTAATAGCTGAACATTCTAATGTTATGAATTTTCCTTATTTACTTTATTGTTTTCCATATTTTTGACAATAAAATCAATGCCATAGTGAAAATCATTGCATAATTCTCCTTGTGTATCTGTGCAAGTGTTTATTTTTTTATTTTGATATTTTTATTTTTAGAGATAGGGTCTTACTCTGTCTCCCAGGCTGGAATACAGTGGTGTAATCCTAGCTCACTACACTCTTGAATTCCTGATCTCAAGAGATCCTCCTGCTTCAGCCTCTGGAGTAGCTGGAATCACAGGAACATGTCACCATACCTGGATAATTTTTAAAAAAATTTGTAGAGATGGATTTTGCTTTGTTGCTGAGGCTGCTTTCAAACTCCTGACCTCAAATGGCTCTCCTACCTTGGCCTCCCTAAGTGCTGGGGTTATAGATATGAGCCATTGTGCCCGGCCAAGTATAATTTTTGATTTATTATTTTTCAAAATTTACTTGATGCTTTCTATGGGTCTCCAAAGTATCTGAATCTATATATGTATACACACACACACATACACACACACACACACACACACATACGCATACACACACACATATTTCTTTCCACAGTCTATGAGAGTATGAGAGTATCATTTCTCCTTGTCTTCACCAACACCTAACAGATCAATCTGGGTAGACTTAACATTTTTATCATAACCATATTATAATTTAGAAACATGGTATATCTCTCCATATATTTAGTTATTTATAAAATTTTCTTAATATAGTTTTTGTTTTTTTTTTCATACAGGTATCATCTTAGATTTCTTAATTTTTGCCAATATAATAGGTCAAAGGTGACACTTGTCTCAAAACTAGTTTTTCAAGATCCCTAATAACTGTGAGGTTATACATCTTTTTATGTTTGTTGCTATTAGAATTACTTATATGTATTGTCTTATTAACATGTTGGTTTTAGTAAATATTTATTATAAATTCTCCCAAGGTGTGACTTATCCTTTAACTTTGTTTTTGTTGTGCCTTTAATTATATGGAAGTCTTTAAAATGGTACAGTTACTATGTTTCTAAGATTCATTAAGATTGTTGAGTTTAGCTATATTATTTTTACTGCTTATTTATTCATTTCACTGGTGTATTTTATTAACATGCTGCAAATTATCCATTAATTCAGTTATTTTGGATATTTCAATTATTTTCGGTTTATGGTTATTATGAACAATGTTTCATACATTCCTGTATGGGCATCATGGCATACATTTTAATGTACAAACTTTTGAGTGGAATTGCTAGGTCAGAGGATATGTATATAAAATTTAGTGACTAGAAATTATTAATTTTTATAAAGTAAAATATGTTAATATTTTATGATTAGCCTTTTGTTTTTGTATTTTGGTTAAAAAACCTTTCCCAACCACAAGATCATGGAGATAGTCTTGTATATTATTTTCTAAAAACCTTATTTTCTCTTTCATGGCTATAATTTATGTGGAAATTTTTGTGAATAACATTAAGCACAAGTACGATTTTCTTTTTAAAATGTGCATACTCAATTCATCGATACTACATATGGGAAAAAAAATTTTCTCCACTATTTCTGCAGTACAGTTATTGTATAACTCAAGCATTCACATGTAATTGATATGCTTATCTTCTCTATATTCTGCTTCACTGGCCCATTTGTCTATTTCCACACCAACACTACACTGCCTTAATTACTATGGTTTAGTAATAACATTTAACAGTCAATATGATAGATTTTTCCAAACTTGTTTTTCTTCAATGGTATCTTGCGTATTAATTTTGAAACTAGCTTGTCATTTTTTTTTCAAAAACTTGCAGAGAGTTTTTAATTGGATTTTTCAGAATCTATAAATCAATTTGGGAAGACAACATCTTTATCATAACCATATTATAATTTACAAACATGATATATCTCTCCATTTGTTTAGTTATTTATAAAATTTTCTCAATACAGTTTTAGTGCTTTTTTCATATGGGTATCGTCCATCATTCTCATAGCAGTATTGTCCACAGAGGCATTGTTAGATTTATTTCTATGTATCTAGAAGTTTGAGACCAGCCTGGGTAACATGGCAAAACCTGCCTCTACAAAAAATACAAAAATTAGCCAGGCATGGTGGTGTGCATCTGTAGTCCCAGCTATCTGAAAAGCTGAGGTGGGAGGCTTGAACCCTGGAGGCAGAGCTTGCAGTGAGCAAAGATTGAACCACTGCACTCCAGCCTGGGCCAAAGAGAAAGACCATGCCTCAAAAAAAAGAAACAATAAAAGAGATGTCTGTTCTCTCATATTCATTGTAGTGTTATACACAATAGCTAAGGTATGGAATCAATCTAAGTGTCCATGCATGATAAATGGATAAAGAAAATGTGATATATGTATACAATGGAATATTATTAAACCATAAAAGAATAAAATCCTGTCACTTGCAACAACATAGGTAGAACTAGAAGACATTATGTTAAGTAAAATAATTTAGGCACAGGAAACAAATACCACTGTTGTCACTCATATGTGGATACTAAAATATATTGATCTCATAAAGGTAAAGAATAGAATGATGGTTTCCAGAAGCTGGGAAGGGTAAAGGGATGGGAAAGAAGAGAGGTTAGTTAATGAGGACAACATACAGTTAGATAGAAGGAATAAGATCTAGTGTTTAAGAGCACAATAGGGTGACTATACTTAACAAAACTTTATTGTATATTTCAAAATTAGTAAAAGAGTGGTATTGCAATATTCCTAACACAAATAAATGATAAATGCTTGAGATGATGGATATTTCAATTATCCTGGCTTAATAATTAAATATCGCATCTTTGTATCAAACTATCACAAGTATCCCATAAATATGTACAACTATCTATGTATCCACAATCATTAAAAAATAATAAAGCAAAAACGAAATCTAAGCATGCTTGTTTTTGAAAAAGTATAACATTTTTTGTCAAACTTTATCTGGTATTCTACCTTATGTGTTTTTTGATTTACCTCCACTAGACTTTATTACCATTTTAAATAGTCAACGTTTCTTTCATTTCCTGTTTACCACTTTCATTGCTTTTTAGCTCTTCTTTCTTCTTAGGCCTTATTTCTGGACTTGTTTCTCATTTGCCTGCTGTAAGATTTTTTGAATTTTCCTCACTGAGATTTTTTTTGTTGACAACAAACAAATTTTCTTATTTTTGTCAACGACAAAAATCTCAGGTTTTGTTTGTCTGAATATATCTTTTTTTCTTATTATTGAAAAATGTTTAAAACTAAACATAAAAATATCTTTGCAGAATTATTACATTTATTCTTTTTTCCTCTAGAATGTTGTTGGTATCACTTCACTGTCTTACAATTTCCATGATTGCTGTTGAGAAGTTAACTGAAATTTTAATGTCATTTCTTTAAGATTATTTTGGCTTCCTTCCCCAAGACCTGGCAATTTTAAGTTTCTTATTGTCTGCTGTTTTTTTCAGTTTTACTATGATGTGTCAGAATATAATTTTAAAACTTGTCTTACTTAGATTTGATGGAACTTTTTGAATCTGTGAATATATGTTTCTTTCATCATTCCTGAAAAATTATTGGGTATTATTTATACAGGTATTGCCTTGACAACCCATTTTTTTCTTTCTCTTTTTCTGAGACTGTTGATTAAATGTGTATGAGATCATCTCATTAAGTCTGTTACATCTTTTACTCTTCTCCCTTTTCCAATTTTTTTCTCTTTCTATTGCAGTTTGAATTTTTTTTTTCTAGCGTGTGATTTGTGTTTCATGGGACTAATTTTCCCATTCTGAAATCTATCCATTGAATTACAAAATTATATCTTAGATTCTAGTAATTTATTTAGTTTTCTTCAAATCTGTTATATAAACAACATTTCTGGTTCCCTGAAGATCCTTTTAAGCATGTGGTGGGATGAGCATGATAATTTTATAATTTATGTCTGATTATTTCAGTGACTGGAGTCTTAGTAGGTTTATTATTTCTGCTTGTTCTCACTTCTCCCATATTTTCCCTTGTATCTTATCATTACTCACTTTCTCTTGGATGGAAAATATTTCTGCATGTTTTTTGAAAACTAGGAGAAATGCGTCCTCCTCCAGAGAATCTTTGCATTAACTTCTCTGCCAGGCACCTGTAAACGTACCATTGTGGGATAACTGAAACTTAATTCACTGCCTGAGTTTTCTTGGCCAAGAATCAGTTTGTCTAGTGTAAATCTGGGTTGGGACCAACATTCTCAGCAACAGTTCTTTTTTCTTTTCCAGTCCCATTCTTTTTCTACTACGCCCCAAGGTAGCCTTCTATGTGGCTTCCTGAGGTTAGGAAGAGAGGATCTTGCAAGACACTATATACTTTGTACAGATAATCCTAAAGGAAACTACACTACAATTATTATTATTATTAATTTATCTGTTGACATCTACTTTGGTCACTCAGACTTGCCTACTTTCCGTAACACCTGTATCTCTACTTGAAGTAGCTGATCTACAGTGTTCTCTGGCAAAAACGTATATTGTGGGAAGAAAATAAGCATGTCTATGGTTCTATTCCATTTTCTCTTTTGATGTATTGTTGCCCTTACATTTCTGGTGAGCTCTTCCCCAAGAAGGGATATGCTTGCTTTCATCAAACCTTTCTTTGTGGCTTCAGTGAAAGATTAACCTATTGTCAAAAAGAAATTCATATGCATGGTTGTAAGATGAATCTATCAGACTCATTTACTTTTACTTTCATTGGCTAATGGGAGAAAGACCAAGATAAACTTTGAAGGTCTTTTATTTTAAGCCAAAGAATGAAGGCAGTTTGTCCATCTTCTGTAGTTAAATACATCAATTTGGGTACTGTTGCCTATGCCTACTAATTAACCCTCTTGAGATTAACAATTACATTTCACAAGAGAGGATGTTACGCTTTAAAAGTTAAGTTGTTTCTTTTTTTTTGGTTCAATTCAAATGAATTTATTTATTAGGAGCTTTTGAAACACCAAGGTTGAACAGAGAATGGGAACTAGATAGATCATTTCAGCATAGATGGTTACTTTCCCTCTTGCCACAGGCTCTGCAGGAAATGTCAGTTATTGCTTTCTTTCTCTGCTATGCTCAATCCTTTCCAAGGCAATCAGAGAGCTCTCTCCCTTCCCATTGAGAGAGAATCTTCTCCGGTAGCCTTTGGACTGGGAAGCAGCTTTAGTATTTGCAAATGTAGATGCACAGAAGCTCTTCTTCCTCTTACCAGGTTCATCAGAAGAGCCAGCAGCAGAGGCCTGGCTGTTTTCTTGATCTAAGATGGGAGGTGCCATCCCTGGTTTTGTCTGGAGGACAGTTTCTTTTCTGGGAGATATACTACCAAAATCACTGCTGTCAAATGTACATATTGTTCTTCTTTTGGCTTTGTGGGAAGTGGAAGGAAGTGGAAGTGAAATCCACAAAGCCCTTCATTTTCCAAATCTTTCTGTAGCCTCATGCTACGTCACACTGTGATTTCACTATTCCTCCTCTGAAAGGTTTGGTCAATGGTGGCAGACAAATCTTTACATAGTTCAGAATTTTCTAAACTAATTTCTAAAGAGCTGCTCACACTGTAGGAGGATGTGTGATTTACATTTTTCCAAATGTAAACTTTGACCATCAGAATAATACATGGAGTGTCTTCTATGTTTCCTGTCTCTGCAACTCATAACGCTGCTACTTTCCATGGGTATTCTTCCCAAATCCTCACTTTGGCTTTTAGATTCTTTCATATTTTCAGTTAAGCCATCTCCTAAACAATGACAGTCTTTTTGTGAGTTAGACATTAAATGACTGCATTGCAGTTTTCCTTCTGCAGCTACCTAGAAGTCATCTTGTCTTTCAGACTTTATGTTTAGATCTGGTGAAATTTTAAAGATTTGACAAAGGTCTTCTGCATTTTGAACAGCAGCAGCAAATTCTTGACCCTGCTGCAGGATCAGAGCAAGTTTGGGACTCTCTAATGCCACATGTTCTTCAGTTACAGAAGCACAAGAAACAGGACCCTAAGTTCCAGCTTCTGGTTCGTTTTCAGTTTCTGACTTATTTTTTGCTTTTGGAATATTTTTATTGTCATCAGTGTTCATCATATTGGTATTTGGATCTTCATCAGAAGTAGCATTACCAAGTGATGAGGAACTTTTTATATATGAGGATAATTCAGACACATCATATTTATCAAAGCCTTGATGCATATGCAAATCTGGGTCTTGAGGCAAAAGATCCTTTCTTTTCACTGCATTTTTAGGAGGCTTCACTTCTTCCAGTTTGCCATTTGAGTTGAAATAACCTGAACCCAGTCTTCGGACGCTTGGAACCGAAGGTGTCATCTCAGAGGCAGCTTAGGAATAGGATTGAGGAGGGGCTTCTTAGAAGCAAAGTCTCTTCCCCCATATAAAAACTTCTGAACACTTTTCTTTTCCTTTCCTTTCTTCTTTCTGCAACGTTTTAAAACCTGATTCTTAGGAAGTGCTCTCTTTGTACACTTTATTTCTTGAGACTTCCTCCTATTAATTTTTTTTTCTTCACAAGGCTGAGCTTCTGTATTTAGTAAGTTGCAAACACTCTCTTCTACAAAACTGACCAACTAATTTCTCCCGTTAGACAATATTTTCTCATGGTTATTTGAAGAACTAAAGGTATCGGTGCCTAAAAGAGTCTCAGAGATTGATGACCTATTAGAAGAACTCAGAACAGCAAATGATACTTGAAGTGGTTCTGTGTTTTCAAGATTCTCTCCTTTGTTGTCAAAATCTGGCTGAGGTAATGGCTCAGGAACTGGTGACTGCTCTAGCATCAGGGAACTGAGACCACTGAAGTCCTTTTGACAAACATGTTCCTCCTTTACACAATGGAGTATTTGCTGGCAAAGATTCATCAAACACTTCCAGGCTTAACTCCTCTCCAAAAATAACTCTGTCCCTCTTCCTCATATTTAGAAAGGCCAGTGCTTCCAACTTTTCTTCATCTTCTGCTTCTCTATCTTTGTAACAGTTTGCGAGATTTGAGATTATGCTTGGACGAGTACCATCATCATCATCACAGAGGTTGTTACAGTGTTCCTGTAAGCTCTCTAGACACATCTTAACAGAGATTTCTTCAGAACAGAGAGAGGTACAAAGGTCTTGGAGGAGGGAAGGTCCTTCCTGCACACTGGAGTAGCTGGTGCCCTGACATCAGGGACTGTGTCTGCTCACTTCTGCTGTGAATGTGTCAGGTGAAATGGCATCACTTGATCCTTTGCCCGCTACGCAGTCAGCAACTTTGAGTGCATTTGAAGTCTCTGTGAGCTCTGAAAGGGGAAGATTTTTCAACTAAAAATCCAGACTGTGTTGAACCAGGTTTAGATGATTTCTCAGAAAGATCTGCAGAAGTTTCAACTGTGCATCCTCTGTCTGTATCAGCATTGAATATTTGAAGATCAATTGCTTTTCCTTCAGCCTCCCTCAGATTTTCATCAAAGTCCCTCCGATAGGATATTCTCTGACATTTGGAGGACAACACTGCAGGGAACCCAGACTGCTGGCATGCACTAAGATCTGCCTTTCTGTTCAAGTTCCGTCACCTTGGACACCCTTCTTGCCTGTGAGAATTCCCGACGGCCGGTCATTTTCTCATTTTCCCTTATGGAGTGAAAAGCTGACTGGAAGGTGGATATTCATTCTCTTAGAGTTAACATTTCGAAACAGTGCAGGGCTGCCCTGGGAAGGAAAATCTTGTGCTGAAGGAGATTTCCTACCATTCTTTATATTTTGTTGCTGAGCGATGAAAGGAATCAGATGGTTTGTTTCAGGAGAGCCCCGCAGCCCAACTGCAGAACATCGTCTGAATTTTTTAAGGTAGGATGATGACTTTCCTGCAGAATTCCTAACAAAGCTTTCCGGTGTAATTCCCAATTGCTCTACGGTTACTGTGGAAAAGTTCAAAGGTGATTTAAAAGTATCTGGTGTGCAGGGATTAGGAGGTAATTCAGCATGCTTCTGAGGAGTCAATCTTCCCAGTTCCCAAAATGAAAGAGGCATTTCCAGCATTATTCATTGCAGACTCCTTGGTTTCAGGGGGCTTGTCTTTTGAATTGGCAACCATCAGGAGAGTCTTGCGGAGTCAGAAGTTTAGTTGTTTCTAAGTGGGCTTCTTAACAGACAACCTTGAAAAGATCATGACTGTTGGCTGGATGAGGCGGCTTACACCTGTAATCCCAGCACTTTGGGAGGCTGAAGCTGGCAGATAACCAGAGGTCAGCAGTTTGATACCTACCTGACCAACATGGAGAAACCCTGTCTCTACTAAAAATGCAAACTTAGCAGGGCATGGTGGTGCATGCCTGTAATCCCAGCTACTTGGGAGGCTGAGACAGGAGAATTGCTTGAACCCAGGAGACAGAGGTTGCAGTAAGCCAAGATCGTGCCATTGCACTCCACCCTGGGCAACAAGAGTGAAACTCTATCTGGAAAAAAAAAAAGATCACGACTGTTGCCAAATGCAGAATAGAGTGTTTCCAAGTATAAGCAATCATTTAGAAAAAGAAGTAGGCTTTTATTCTTGAAAATACTTTCAGCTTTCAATTTTCTTCTAAATGGCTCTCTCCTAAAAATTCAGTGGGTGTCAACAGTCTTCTCTCTATTCTCTTTAGGGTTTTCTTTACTGATAACTACTAAGAAGGAGGGCTTGCATTTCCAAAGCTTAAGACAATATTCCATTTGCTAAGATTGAAACAAACATAAAAGCTAAAGAAACACAAAGGCAATAAAAGAACATATCAAACCGTAGATATTTTTTGAAATGACGATTGTATTTCTGGTTTCATACGATAAAACCTTTGTATATCTATAATGTGATGATGCTGTAATCAATCACATGAGTATCAGGATGACAGGATATTTCCAGTGTCTGACTTCAAAAGCCCAGACCCCATATCGGTGAGTCAGAAATGACAAATTCAGGGGAGGTATTCATAGAATAAATTTCTGCAAGTGTTCATATAACCTACTCTTTATTTGTGCCCTTCTGATTAATAAATCTGTCCCTGAATTCCTCAAACATTTAAATGTAATATATACAACAAAAGGAGCCAGACCTGCCTTTCATTCTGCTGGTATTTCTGGTCTTTAGAAAAAGCCATATTAATTGTTATTTGAAATTTGTCTATCAATTCCATTTTTTTAACTTCTCATAGTACCAAACGTATCAAAAGAGTAGTCAGTATTTAATATTTTCATTTCTTTTTTAAATCCGGGCATTGATTAGCACCCTAAAATCTAGATTCTGTTTTTCTCTAGTGAAACTGCTGTCTTAAAGATCTTCACCGCTTTAAACATTTATTATTTCTTTGTGGCGATAACATTCAAAATCCTTTCTTCTGGCTGTCTTAAAATATTCAATACATTGTTATTTACTGTAGTCACCCTACTTTATAATAGAACACCAAAACATATTCTTCTAAACTGTAACTTTGTACCCATTGACCAACCTCTCCCAGGTCCCCCCACCCTCTACCCTCCCCAGACTCTGGCAACAGCAATTCTACTCTCTAATTCTATGAAATAAACTTTTTAATATTCCACATATGAATGAGATCATGTGGTGTTTATCTTTCTGTGCTTTAACATTGTGTTATTCAGGTTCAGGTTCATCCATGTTATTGCAGATAACAGGATTTCATTCCGTTTTATGGCTTTGTAGTATTCTACTGCACACACTCAATACACACAGTTACCTATCCATTCATCAATAGATGGGCATATAGGTTGATTCTATATCTTGGCTACCGTGAATACTGCTGCAATAAACACGGGTATGTAGATGTCTCTTCCATGTACTAATTTCATTTTCTTTGGATATATGCCTAGTAATGGGATTGCTAGATTATATGGCGATTCTATTTTTAGTTTTTGAGAAACCTCCATAATGGAGGTCATTATGGCTGTACTAACTTACATTCCCACCAACAATGTATGAGTAGTCTTTTCTCCTCACCATTTGTTACTTTTAATAATAGCCATCCTAGCTGGGATGAGGTAGCTTTCAGTGTTGTCACCACAAAGAAAAGATAAATACTGAAAGTGATAGATGTGGCAATTACCCCAATTTTATCATTAGGCTATGTACACATGCATTGAAACATCACGTTTTATCCAATTATTAGGTGTTGGTTATAAATAAAAAACTGAATTAAAAAAGTCACTGAATTTTAAAATATTAACTCTAATGATCTTCTTTTTGTATTTAGTCTTGATATTTCAGTGGATGTACATTTTCCATTATTGTCTTTATCTTTAATGTATTCTTTGATATCTCAGTCTAGGATGCCAGTTTGTATGAAACAGGCACACATAGAAACTAACTCAAGAAAAAAAATAATTAACATACAGATATAAGGCTGTATTATGGAACTTGAGAGCAGAAGGTATAGATAGGCCATTTTCTTTCATTCAGTACTCTTAACATATGTGGAGATAAATGGCCAGCTTGGCAGATACAATCTACACGTATGCTATAATAAACTTGAAAAGGACAACTCTAGACTTACATCAGTAAATCATTCAGCAAACCTTGACTAGGGGCTACAATGGTGAACATGCAGCTTTCTGAAATTGGAGGTGCTTTGTTATTTGTTGTCTTGAAAAAGCTGTCAGCAAAAGCCACAGGTTTTGACACTACATAACTTTTCAGTTCTAACCTCAACCATTTAAAGTATCATTTTATTTAAAATCCTTAGAAAGAGGACTGAATTTGTCTAGCTGCCATCAGATGTCTACTGTGACAAAATCAGCAATGGCCAGGGGCATGAGGTTATATGGCACTTATATAGAACTTAGGCCCCAGTGCAGCAGGGACTTTCAATAATGAACAATTTTCAGAGAAGGAATTTGCACCCCATATTATATATATATATATATATATATATATATATATATATATATATATCTGAATTCCATTGTAGTTCTTTCCTGAATCTGCTGTCATATTTACTGTTTCTTCTTTCCCTGTTGCCTCCTAACTCTGGGATTTATCAAACAAGAACTTTCCTTTGATTATTTTGTTTTTCCTTAATACTCTTCCTCTTAAAATCTTAAGGCTTTGATTATCACTGATATGTAGGTGAATATGAAATCTTTATTTCCATATCTTATCCAGTTCCTAATGCTTGACTCACAAGTCCTTTTGGATTCTAAACTTTTCCACCGGGATGTCTCATAGGTAAATCATCCTCACTATGTCCTGAATGGCACAGATCATCTGCTCAGATTCCTTTTGTCCAATTCTCTTGATGTCATCTTCCTGCTTCCAGTCATGTGGGCCAAAAACATTGAGCTCATCTGTATGTTTGGCATCATGATTTCTCATATCCCATTATTCATCAAGCCCTATTGATTTAGCTAGACCAATTTTAACTTGATTTAGCCTGACCTCCACCTAATCTCTAAATTCTGGGTGATCATGTGCCCAGGAAAAAGCAGAGAAAGAACTTTGAAAGGACACGGCTATTCTGTCCTTTGCAGTTCCTGCCTGTGCTTCAAGGCTCACATGATATTTCCACAAAGAAGCTTTTTCTGAATCTAACCAAAAAGAGTAATGCTTACAACTACCAGTTTTCCAATACTGAATATATGCCAGGAACTAGGCTGTGTGGCTTGATTTGATGCCTTACAAAATTCTGCAAGATCTTTTCACTATTTCTACAGATGGAAAATTATTAACTCCCACAGATTAAGTGATTCAGCAAAGATTACAGGACTTGGAAGAGCTGGAATCATGATGTCTACTTCTAAACTCCCACAGAATTTTATTTCTTTTTTAAAGAACATCTCCTTATGTTGTATCACTGTAAGGTGTCTCACTTCCCTCCCAGAATGGGAACTTCCTGAGGCCAGGGCTGATTTCTCTTCTAGCAGTCATGGTATCTAGCAAAATATTTTGTATGTAGGTGGCTTTCATTAAATATTCATTGAACAAATGACCTGTCAGCTAAAAAAAGTTCTGAACTCACAGATAATATAAATACAGTCAGTTTGAATGGAGTATCTATTTAACCAGGAGACTTCAGTATAAATATTTTATAAATAAAATTAGGATGATGATCTTTATTTACTGCCTGTGCCACAGGACTGTGCTTACATATTTAGACTCGATTATCTTAGTGAAATCCTTTGATATTTCAGATAAATTGGAATGTGTGAAGCTGAAGTCTTTTTTTTTTAATGCATGTATTTATTTTTTAAACTTTTCTTTTACTTCTTACCATGTTTTATATATGTCACTAAATAAGTGTTATTTTTTTTATAATAATGTCTATTGTGATGGGCAGGAATTGGTTAGAAATAGCTATATTTATTTCTTACTAAATATTTATTAACAAGTTCTGTAGAAGACCAATTAAAGGACTCAGGATCTATATAGAAAGTCAAACATAATTAGCTTTCTATGTTTTCAATGATGTGTTACAAGGCATAATCCATATTGAAAATGTTTGACAAAAAACTAAAATTATTATACAATGTAGTTTGAGCATAGAAATTGAATTAGATATTATTTTCATCCTAATTCTGTACTTTACTTTAGAAATAAAATGGCATAACTATATTTTCCCTAAGGCCTATGAAAAAGCTGAGATAAACTAATTTCAGAAAATATAATTTTAATTTGTTTTTGAAACCTTGGATAGTGTGTGTGTGTATGTGTGCACTTGTGTGTATTTGGGGGTTGTCTGTGGTTGATCATGGGGAAATCTAAATTGAATCAAATTTACTATTATTTTAAAAGAAGAATGAATTGCACATTACTATATTATAAATCATTCTTACAGATCTTAGAAAAATAGCTAAATGCAAAGACTTTGAGTCAGACAGTTTATTTCAGT
This sequence comes from Cheracebus regulus, assembly GCA_963574635.1. NCBI lineage: Eukaryota > Metazoa > Chordata > Mammalia > Primates > Pitheciidae > Cheracebus > Cheracebus regulus. The sequence goes on along the minus strand of CAUYQU010030099.1, from coordinate 39,904 downwards.
TGGCTCAGTTTACTTTTAAGATATACCCTTGGTGTAATACTTAACCTCTCTCAGCCTCCTATTTCTTCTTGTAAAACAAAGAAAGTACATTTTATACATTTCAAGCAGTAAATATGAAGCAAACACCAGATGTTAATTAAGCAAATTGTATATACAACAGTAAAAAGAAACTTAAGCAGATAATGTTACATCAAGGTATATAAGGCAGGTACATTAATATCAAATTATGGTACAGATTTTTATAGGATTTAGAGTTAGACTTGAGATGAGTTTCTGGCCCCTTGTAATTATGCGATCTGAAGCATAGTTTCTTCAAGTCCACTGCCTCCACCACCTGTCCCTACACCGGCAATCAAGTCAACATGCTCTAATTCTTGTCATTCTGTCACACACTCCTGCTGGTGCCCCTGTTCCTGCTCTTACCCACTTGTTCTCAGAACGGCAGCCTGAGTGATCTTTTAAGAATGTAATAAAATTGTGTCATGCTTCAATTTTAATCCTGTAATATCTTTTCATTACATTCAGAGTAAAATACAAACTCTACCCCATAGTTAAGAGAGAACTAGTCCCCAGCCCCCTCTTTGATCTCATCAATCTCTTTTCTTTTTTTCCCTCCCTCCTTCCCCTCCCTCCCTCCCTCCTTCCCTCCCTTTCTTCTTCCTTCCCTCCCTTCCTCCTTTGCTTCTTCCCTCCTTCCCCTCTCTCTCTCTTCTATTTCTAAGTCTCTTTTCTTTGGTTTTTGCTTTCTGTCTCTTTCTCATTTCAACTCAAATGTCTCTTCCTCAAGATGTTCCCTGACTGCCACATGCAAAGTCTCATCTTCCCTGATAGTCTCTTCCACATCACTTTAGTTAAATTTTCACAGCATGGATCACTTTCAGAAATCACCATATTGATATATGGTGTTCTTGGTATATTCTCTCCCAAAACAGTATAAGACCCATGAGACAAGTGACTGCAGATCAGGTTTTGATTCACTTCTGTTTTGTGTCCTCTTACCTAGCAAAATGCTTGACTCACAGCAGAGACTCAATTAATATAGAATGAATCAGTAAATTAGCAAATGACTGGGGTGAGTTCTATCTTGAAGTTATGCTTTTCATCACCTTCCATTTTTTATTTGTCAACATTTCTTTTTGTAAAATACATTCATTGTTTAGAACAGTTTTAGATACATAAGAAGATAGTATAGAGAGTTTCCATATACCCTGCACTCAGTTTCTCCTATTGCTAACATCCTACATTAGTATGGTACATTTGTCACAGTAATGAACCATATTAATACATTATTATTAAGGGCCATATTTTATTCATGTTTTTCTAGTTTTTACCTAATTTCTTTTTTCTGTTCCTGGATCCCATACAGGATACTACATTACATTTAGTTGTCATGTCTCCTTTGGCTCTTCTAGGCTGGGACAGTTTCTCAGACTTTGTTTTGAATGATCTTGACAATTTTGAAGAGTACTGGTCAGTCATTTTGTAGAATATTCTTCTGTTGATAATTTTCAGATGTTTTTCTCATGATTATACTGGGGTTTTAAATAAAAAGCCAAAAAAGCTTAATAAGAAAAAATGAACAATTATATAAAAATGCATGCCACAGAATAGGCCTTATAAAAATTAATGTTAAGGCTCTTCATACTGGAAAAGATTCTCAGGAATGCCAGCAATTAGAGAAACACAAACTTTATACTACAAGGAAATACCTGCATCAATCAAGCGCAATTATCAAAACAACTGAAATCATACTGTTCTGTTGAGGATGTGGAAAAATGGGAGTTGTCAGGCTTTACTAGTATATGAATGACTAGGATATTTTTGGAAAGTATTTTTTTAATCTGCTACAATTCAAAGTATACATACTCTTGTAACTCAAAGTATAAACATTCTCGTATTTTTTTTGCTGTGAAATGCTAATGCACATACAGAAGACTATAGGAACATAAATATAATGATTAATGAATTATTATAAAGTGAATATTTGTGTATTCATTAGGTGAAGAAATAAATCATTTTCAGAAACCTTTTTTGTAACCCTTTCAAATAAAGAAGTCCTAGTGCTGTCTTCAGCAACATATAAACCGATTAAAAAATTTTTCTTTCCCTGCTTCTTCTACTCTCCTAAATTTTCTTTTTCTTTACAGTTTTATGCTTTATAAAAATGTAATATTATAGTGTATATTCTTTTGGGTATGGATCAACTGTATATTCTTTTGTGTATGTTTGTAAGATCATCTATATTGTGTGTATAGCTGCTGTTTATTTTATTTCCTTGACATTGATTACTTATCTTTGGGTCTTCAAGCTCAACTCGACAGACTAATATGATTATTATAGACCACACTAACCACTGACCTCACTTAGCAGGATACTGCACAGGGAACAGCATGCTAGCACACCAGCAACTGTTTACCTTCTGAAAGAGTTCTCCACAGAACAGAAATGAGAGCTAGTCTACTATAGCTACTCCAAATGACTGTGCATGAAAGAATATGAGACTTAGAAAGCTGAGTGTAATAGATACATAGCCTTGGAATCCTTTGTCCCAAAGTAGAATTAATGACTTTAAAAAGTAATTGGATTTATGCATTCCTGTAAAGAACATGTGCTTAGGGAAGCCCAAAATGTCTCCTAATAAGGTATTTATAGTTTATTCACAATCCGGATGTAATGTGTCAATCAGGAGTTTTTTTTTTTTTTTTTTTTTTTTTAACCATGAGCAGTGGTCTCAATAACACAGCTGACATCCACTTTTGCTATATTATTAGGGGAATGGAATTAGAAAAAAACCCAAGCTCAAATTTATGCATTATAAAAAGGAAGAGTATTTTGTTTCACCCTTTATTTGCAGACATACCACATTTTTTGGTCCACAAGATAGAATGTTGGTTTGATTCCATATTTTATCCCTTATAAAAAATGTTGCTGTGACCATTCTTATACATGTTCCTTGGTACATAGGACATATTTCTATTGAATATATATATATAATTGTGATATTGCTAAGTCAGTGGGTATGTCTGTCTTGAATCTTGGTGGAAAACACACAACTGTTTTCCAGTTGGTGGTTTTACCAATTTACACAACCACAAGCAGTTTGTGAGAATTTCTGTTACTCCATATCCTCTTCAATTTCTGGTATTGCCATTCTTTTAAGTGTTAACCCTTCTGGTGAATGTGAAGTAGCATCTAATTTTGATTTAAATTTGTATTTCCGTATTTATTATGTTGATGATTATTTCCATATTTATTGGCCACTTGGATTTCTTCCTTTGTGAATTACCTGTTTAAATCTCTTCTCCATGTTTCTATTTATTGGGAGTTCTTTATATATCCTCTATGTGAGCGCTTTATCAATTACATGTTGAAAATATGTTCTACCACTTAAAGTTTTGCCTTTTCATTCTCTTATATGTTCTAATGTATTTTTTGGAAGACACAGTCTTATGGTAAGAAAATAATCATATGTATAAATGTATTTATAAGCAGAGGTGGTAACCAAAATATTTAACTATAGATATAGTGCAAGGGTTGATAAACCAGAATAATGTGGCCCTGTTGAATGTCAGGTCAGTCTATGAGGGTGTTTTTATAATTATTATTATTATTACTGAATTGGTTAGCACAACCAACATTTTATAGGAAGTAATGTGAAATGTCAATCAATAAGGACTTATTGCATTTGCTGGGGTATATCCATTTTCTGCATATTAAGATCAATTTAACTTTAGGAGGTGAATGTTGGAATCTGGAAGGATGAAATACCAAAAATATAGTTCTGAGAAATTAAATAAAATTCTTTAAATGATATTTATTTACATTTTAAAAAGGGGCATTTATTTGTGAAACACATAAAAACATGACAAAAGCTTCACTGGCCACTTTACACAATAAAATAAGTGATAATAACATACCTATTTTTGCAAACATAAAGAGGTATATTAATGACCATTGCACAGGTATAACCATGATAAGCAATAAACCACATTTATAAAGGGTTGAACAAAAAGAAATGTGTAAGTATTTTTTGCTATGGTTGGTAATTGTGTGCACCAAAATTTTTAACTGTGGTCATCTGATATACTTTGATGAACAACCTAAGTCTTGACAAGTTTGAACACAAACTGTGATGGGTCACTGCCACATCCACGGTTAGGTAAAAGAACTGAGATCTCAAGAAATTTTATGTTTTACAAATGCAGCTGTACAAAAAGAACATCACTTCATTTACTGAGGAAGTTTCAGCACTTTTTTGTACACATACAATGCTTGCACACAAAGTCAATATTGTGATAATGCACTTTTGTGTAGACAGATTTGCAAAAAATGCATAAAACGAATTAGAATTCTCTGGAAGTCTCTATACAACTTATGACTTCATTATACAGTAGTAAAATATTTTTTTAAAATGCTGCAAATTTAAAATAGTTGAAAAGCAACGATAAAAAAAAAAGAAGAAGAAGAAGAAGGAAAAAAAACCAGAACCTTTCACACCCCTGTTGGCCATCTGTATGTGTTCTTTTGGGAAATTTCAATTCAGATCCTCTGTACATTTTTAATCATGTCATTTCTTTTTGCCTACTGATTAAGTTCAGTTTCTTGTATATTTTGGATATTAGCACCTTCTCAGATACATGGTTTACAAGTATTTTTTTTATCAATCCATAGGTTGCTTGTTCACTCTGTTGATTGTTTTTATACTGTGCACAGAATTTTTAATTTGACGCAATCCCACTTGTCTAGTTATGCTTTTGTTACCTGAGCTTTGGGTTCATAGCCAAAAAATTATTGTGAAGACCAATGCTAAGAAGCATATTCCCTATGTATTCTTTTAGCAGTTTTACAATTTCAGGTCTTATATTTAAGTATTTAAATCATTTTGAATTGATTTTTGTATGTGGTGTGGGATAAGTGTCTAATTATATTCTTCTGCATGTGGATATTCAGAAACTGTCCTTTCCTCATTGTGTATTCTTTCAACCCATGTCAAAGATCAGTTGACTGTAGATATATGGATTTATTTCTGGATTGTCTGTTCTCTTCGATTGGCTTTTATATCTGTTTTTATGCCAGTACCATACTGGTTTAATTATTGTGGCTTTATAATATTTTGAAGTCAGGAAATGGGAGGCCTCCATTTTTGTTCATCTTGCACAAGATTGTTTTGGCTAATCAAGGTCTTTGTGGTTCAATATGAATGTTATTATTATTTCTATAAAAAATGCTATTGGGTCTGATAGCAATTGAATTGAACCTGTAGATCACTTTGGATAATGTGAACATTTTAAAACTACTGAGTTTTCCAATCCATGAACACAGGATTTCTTTCTATATCTTCTTTATTTTTTTATAGGTCTCTTTTCTGTGTCTTCTGTATTTCCTTTATCAATGTTTTATAATTCTCAGTGTACGGTCTTTCACCTCTTTGATAAGTTTACTCGTGAGCATCTTATTATTTTTGTTGCTATTATCAATGGGATTGTTTTGTTCATTTTCTTTTTTGGATAGTTCATTGTTTATATATAGAAATGTTACTGATTATTGTCTGTTCCTTTTTTATCCTGCAACTTTATTGAATCCATTTATTAGTTCTAAGAGATTTTTGTGGATTTTCTAGGAATGTCTACATATATGTCATCTGCACGAAGAGATACTTTTCTTTCTTTCCAATTTGAATGCCTTTTATTTATTTTTTCTTATAGTACCATGATGAAAATATATGGTACAAATGGGCGTCCTTGTCTTGTATTGTGTCTTAGAGGCAAAGTTTTTCATTTTCTTTCATTGATTATGGCATTGGCTGTGGGTTTTTGATTTGATGGTTTTTATTGTGTAAAGTAAATTGAAGTAAATTTGTTTTACATCCATTTTCTTGAGAATTTTAATCATGATGAAAGTTAAACTTTGGCAAATGCTTTTTCTCTGTTGAGATGACTTTTTTTTTTTGGTAATATGGTATATTACACTGATTTGTTTTTGTATGTTGAACCATCCTTGTACTACAGGGATAAATCTTACATGGTCATGGTGTATAATTGTTTTAATGTGTTGTTATATTTGCTTTGCTAGTATTTTATTTATGATTTTTGCATTTACGTTCACTAGGGATATTGGCCTATAGTTTTATTTTCTTGTAATGTCTTTGTATAGTTTGAGTATCAGGTTGATGCTGGCCTCATAAAGTGTGTTTGGAAGTATTCCCTCTTGTATTTTTTGTGAGAGTTTAAGAGAATTGGTTATAATTCATCTTTGAATGTTTGGTTTAATTCCACCATGAAACCACCTGGTCCTGGGCTTTTCTTTGTTGGGATGTTTTTTTATTACTAATCTAATCTTGTTCTATTGGTGTGTTTAGCCTTTCTATTTCATCTTGATTCAGTTTTGCTAGCTTGTATATTTCTAGGAATTTATTCATTTCTTCTAGGTTATCCAATTTGTTGGTATATAACTGTTCATAATAGTCTTTTATGGTCCTTTTATTTTTGAGGCATCTGTTGTAATGTTTTCACTTGCATTTCTGATTTTATTTATTTGACTTCTCTTTTTTGCTTATTCTAGCTAATGGTTTTTCAATTTTGTTTATTTTTTTTAAGAAAACAACTCTTAGTTTTGATGATTTCTAGTTTTATGCTTTATTTATTCCTACTCTTATATTTCTTATTTCCTTCTTTCTGCAAACTATAGGATTATTCTTTTTGTAGTTCCTTGAGGTATAAAGTTAAGCTGTTTTTTTTTTCAGGTATTTCTTCATTTAATGTGAGTATTTATTGTTATAAGTTTTCCTCTTAGTACTGCTTGTGCTGCATCCCAGAAGTTTTGGTAAAATGTGTATATAGATTGGTTGGTTTGTGAGCACTGAGAAAAGTATGTAAAGATAGACACTAAGTCATTAATCTTGGCTGTTAATATTGAATTGACAGTTCGAACTAGAGGCAGCAGTGCTGGGAAGCAATCTATTAACTTTTTCATCTTGCATCTCTGAATGTTTGGCTTATTAAAAACAGCACTCTTATTTTCATATTTTTAAAAATGTAATTCCTAATGAAATTACACAAAATTAAATGGATGAAGGGCTTTATTAACTTCCAAACTCTTCATACAAATGAAGACTCCAACAATAATTTTACTTCACAAAATCACAGTTCATTGATTCTACTGTTCACTATTCCTTTGATATTACTTTGATCCCATGCCCATCTTGTTATAATCACTTCAGTTATTCTTTTGCATACACCTTCAATTTAATTTATCCTGCTTCTCTTTGAAATTCGCATACACTCTGTCTACATTTTCCCTATGGGATCCTTCTAATTCTTAAGACTTTAAATTCCATATGTGTGCTGATGACTGGAATATTCATATATCTTGTCTGAATTTTTCTCTGAAATTCAAACTCATATATCCAACTGCTTACACTCCATCTCCACTTGATGGCCATGGTCATCTCAAACATAGCTTGTCCAATACTAAAATTATTCTTTATCTTCACATCTTCTCCACTAACAGTGTTCCCCATTTTAGTAAACAGCAATTCTGTCCTTCCAGTTACTCAGTTGAATCACAACTTCTTTTTTTCTCTCATGCCTAATTTCTAATTCATTGGCCAGTTTGGTTGGAGCTAAAGGCAAAACATATCCATTATCCAAACTCTTCTCCTTATTTATATTCTATAATCTTGATCCAAGCCACCATTGCCTCTCACCTAACTACATGTAAGCTCCCCTTTTTGCTGCATCTTGCCTTCCTCCACTCCAATTCTCAATATAGCATTGGAGCAATTCTGTTGAAACTCAAGTTAAATCATGCCATGCCTCTTCTCAAACCTTGCAGTAGCCTCCCATCTCATGTAGTTAATATGGCTACTTGGTATCTCTTTGACCTTACTTCATACTTATACTTCTTTCCTCCCTTGCTTACTCAAATCCAACCATGTTTGGGCTGATTCCACTTGCATAGAGAGAGTAAAAGTTTAGCTTAAATGAATAAATCCTGATTTATGTGAGGAGATAAATCAGTCTTCAACATAATTGAAGCTGTGCTGGCTTTTATTTAAAGAAGACTTATACCAACAAGACTTATAGCAGTCATCTCAGAAACTTTTTCTCAGGGGCCACAAAGGTCTTTGACAATGAGAATTATGTTTCTTAATCTAAGGGTATGACAGAATAAATCCAGGAGGCTTGCATATATGTCTTTTCCTGATTTTTTTGTGTGAAACATTTTTATTAAGAAAGTAATTATATTTTCTAGAATATAGTTATAGCCACTGGAAGTTGATTAATTGAAATTTGGAAATGATAGCTCTAATTTTTGAATGCTAATTTTTGAATTTTTTGTTTAGGCCAACATTTTCAGTCACAACAGAATTCATCTTGAGATTCAATCAAACACAAAATTCCAAAGAGAAGGAAGAATTGTTGGAACTAGCTAGAAAAATCATTATCAGATGTAAGGTAATGGCACATCATTTGATTATTCAGCATGTTAACTTCCTTTTCTAGTTGGTACCTTATTACATATTCTAAAATATTGTAAGAAAAAATAAGAATACATCTTTCTTTAATTATAACTAGGGATAGTTAAAATATTAATGCAAATTAAACTTAAAGCTTATAACCAAATAATAAAAGCTCCCTGTAAATTTTGTGAGAATATAATTCTTGATACCCATCCAGGAGCCCATAGCTAAACATTAAGTCTGGCAAACAAGTTTTTGATTATGAAAATTCTATTTTTTCTTTAAAAAGTTAATTGAGATATTCTGTGTCCCAAAGGGGAAAAAGGCCTTTCTAAACAATTATGTACATAAACAAAGTACTCTTTTCTTTCTTTGTCACAAACTATTCTTCACTTAACTTGTGAAAAATATATTCTTTAAGAGTATAACATTAATCCCCAAATTTATAAATAGATATCAAAACAGAACAGGAAGTAAAGTAAGTCCTTGCTTTGCCTTGTCTACATTGGATTCAGTTTAAGTTTTACAGAGAAGTAACATACATATTTTGCTTTGATATGAATAATTCATTAAATAAAAGCTGCACAAAACTGGTGCATAAATTAAGCCACCTTTTTTTGTGTTGTTGTAGTGGTTGTTATTTTCCAGTTCATGGCTGCCCATATTGAAAAACATTTGATTATTAAAAGAGTATACTTTTGATAAGTGTGTTTGCAGATAGGTGTCAGGAAGTGCATTCATCAATGAACTTTTCTCCAGTTGACCAAATGGTCCCTGCAACAATCCCAGGAGTGGGCACAGTAAGGGAAGTGGAGTAATCCTGATCATCTTCCTCACATTCATTAACTTCCATACATCAGCAATGAAGTAGCTAGTGTTTTCCAGCAAACTAACATCAAACTCACTTCTGTTTTATCAAATTTCTTCAGTGCGTTGCCTTATAAAATAAAAAAAAAAATACATTCCCTTGGGGGGAAATGGGAAGTTATCACCAGAAAGTAAAAAATGAGAATTATTTTCAGCAAATAGCTAATGATATTACTCATAATATCAACATTTTCTACATCTTAACACTAAGTTTGCATAAAATCTCTAAAAATTTGAGTAATAAAAGCAAAAATATACAATTGCACACAACTCTGGCCACCAAGCATTAGCTTCATAGAATGACTTTTGGAACACAATTAAGAAATAAAAATAAATAAATAAATAAAAAGATATACATTTTGATTTGTCTTTTTCATGCTTCCTCATAACAGAGAAAATTGGGTCTCAAAACCTTGGGCTCTGGGAAGCATGTGCATCTTCCTGCTGCATGGACTGAAGTAATATATCTGGCTCAATGCAAAGGGGAAATCCAAGATGGTATGTACTTTAAATTCATATTAGGTATCCTAAGTATTTTCTAGATTATCAGTGAAGGCAAAATTTGAGAACTTTAATTTTTAGAAACTGTACAGAAGACAAGAAAAGTTTTCCACTCTCTATTGAAATATATTTTATTATAAAAATTCATTTTATAATATTGAATTTATGAATTTAACTACTTAGCTTTTTAGTTACAAAATTGTTTTAAAAACTTTTACTCAGCATAGCTTTTATTACTTTTTTGCCAAAATTAGCAACTAATTAAAAAATAATATAAAATGTCATTTAATTAATTCCAATTACAATAGGCACCAGACTGTAGAGAAATTTGTTTCTGCATTTTATAATTCTTCCTTATAAAACATTAATCAAATGACCATTTGTTTTCCACTTATTTTAAATAGCAAGCTTTACTCATTACCTTTTAATTTCTCACTCCTCATTTATGCCTCCTTTCAAACATCCTCTAACTGATCTAAAAAGAAAATTAAACAACATTATTTTTAAGGAAGTAAAATTCCTTCTACCACTATCGTTAAGTTGTATATATACGCCTTTTAAAATACTTTTAGAATGTTAACCACATGAGATCAGAGAGAATTTCCCCATGTAAATTAGGTTTTGTGGTGCTGTCAAGGAGTTTTCAAGCAATAGGAAGAGTAAGAAGTATTTGTATTTGACTCGCCTTTATGGTCCTTCATCACAGTGTGCCATCCACAGCCTAACCTCTATTAAGAATTTAAATGATATTGAGGTAAACAGTCTTGGTTTACCAGCAAAAAGAGGCTGTTTGCTCTTCACTGATAACTAAGTTTCAGTTTTATTTAGACATCCTGCAGTCATGTGATTTAGGAAGACTGGCTCTTGCCCAATCCAAGGTGGGTGAACCATGGATGGTCTAAATCAGGGGTCCCAAAACCCTCGACCACAAACTGGTACCATTCTGTGACCTGTTAGGAACTGGGCTGCACAGCAGGCTGTCAGTAACCAGGGAGTGAGCATTACTGTCTAAGCTCCACCTCCTGTCAGATCAGCAATGGCACTGGATTCTCCTTTATAGGAGTGTGAAGCCTCTGGTGAACTGCACATGTGACGGATCTAGACTGCGTGATCCTTATGAGATAAAACCAGTCCCTGGTGCCAAAAAGGTTGGGGACCGCTGGTCTAAATCAATTATGGCAATTCCTTTTTACTTGCCAGTGATTTGATAGGGGTAGTCACATGACCTGGTCCTGAGCAAAGAGATATAAAGACAACACTATTTGCCGTCCTTTTTGTTGACTTGCTTTTGAAAAAGACATGCCTGGGAAAAAAGCATTCCTTTCCTCCCTATACCCTTGTTTGTTCCTGTCTAGTTTGCTTGGTAAGAACATGATGCCTGGAGCTGGTGCAGTCATCACAGTCCTCATGTATGAGAGGGCACTAGAAGATGAAAGAAATGTGGATATAGAGGGCAGCTATATTAGCTGTCCCTGGAACCTTTCAAATTCTAACCTTGTGAAATAATAAACCTCCTTATTTTAAAGACATTTTTGTTGAGTTTTCTATTACATACAGCAAAAGCATTTTAATGCATTCACATATTGAACTCTAAATAATACTCAATATGACTTCTTTTTACTCTCTTCACAACTAAAATAACTGAATGAGTGTTTTACCTGTATTCTTTTCTGCTCCTTATTCTATAGTCCACCCTCCACTCAAGCAGCTTCTGATTACACTCAAATGAGCCTCAACTCCGTATCATGGCCTAAAAGGCTCTGCATGAACTTGCTCCTGGATACCCCCCTACTTACTCATTATGTTCAGCTATACTGACCTCCTACCTGTCCTTTGAGGATGTCAGGGTTCTTCTTTCCTCACATCCTTGTGTTTGCTGTTCGTTCTCATATATTTACGTGGAAGCTCCTCAAAACTTTTGTAATGACATGAGAAACTATTTTCTTTAAGCTCTTAGCTCTATATTCTTCTTCCTTCAACTCCACAGGGCAGCCCTATTTCCTCTACCTTGATTCTCTAGTCTTCTGCTCTTCCCTTTTTATCTTTAGCACTGCCTTTTGTCATCCAGTTCTGTCCTATTTCTTCACCATCATGTATGCGGCCTGGTGATTTATTTGGTGTTGGGCCTGTATAGTGTTGTATCTATAGTAGCTGAGCCCCCTTGCACATTTCTTCCTTCCTCTAGCCTCGTGACCTTGGTGACTTCTGTTTCAGTTGCTTCATGCCATGAAGTTGAACTTTCTACAGGGCAGCTTAGGGTTCCAAAGCTAGTATCTTGAGAGAGAGAGAGAGAGAGAGAGAGAGAGAGAGAGAGAGAGAGAGAGAGAGAGAGAGAGAGATCCAGGTGGAAGCAGTGCTACCTTTTCTGATTTAGTCTTAGAAGTCACACAGGGTCATTTCTGCCACATTCTATTGGTTGAAGCGGTCACAGGACCTGCTCAAGTTTAAGAAGGGCATATGGATATCACCTCTTGATGAGAAAGGTGTCAAATAATTGGTAAATGTATTTTTAAACTGCAATTTCCTTTGCAATGACAGGAAATAATTGCAAAAATTAATTAAAGCGTGTAGAAAAACAAGATGATTTTTAAATGCTACAGTTTCTACTTTTTTAATATTTCAGAAGCTTTAAATATGCTTTATGCTTCCCTGGACCATGCTCCCTTTGATTATGATCATCTGCCTGCCCTATTTTTTGTTGCGGAATCGGTTTTATACAGACTCTGTTGTGATGCATCCCTCCAGACATATTTATATTCAGTTGAACTAAAGCTAGCAAAGGTATGTTTTGAAAAACTTCTTCATGTGTTTAAATATTACACATAGTACATATAACAAAATGACATCTGGTTTAGCATCAAAACAACATTTAGTTTTATTATAGAATATTCTTTTGTTTGATAGTTTAATCTTCTATTGTGAGTGGTACATTATTATTGCTTAATATCCCAATAGAGATAGTTTGAGAAAATATAATTTCACAAACTACATAAGGAAATAACATTTCATTAAAAATCAATATACTTAACTGTTTTTCTAAGTATATATAGAGTTTTTCTTTTCTATTTTAAGGATATTTAAATGCCACCTCCTTTGCCATTTAAAAATGCTGACAAATAACCTTAAATAACTGCCCAATTTGGGAAGCTTCATTGTTCTTCTAATATTCTATGTCACTTTAGATCTATAAAATGAGAAACTCTTTTCAAGTAATTCGTATTTTACAAGGTTCTTAAGATCATATGGTTTCATTAACAGTGATGATTATGGTTGACTGCTGCAAAATACATTATTAGTCGAATAAATTTAGTTTAATAGTTTTACTGCAAAGAAAGAAAAGAAAGGCTAACAGTATTTCTTTATGATGGTTCTATATGTATGTACATATATATACACATACATATATATGAATGAATGAAACAAATGAAATCGATTATGCAGAAATGTTTTAAAATTAAATTTTGATTATTAACTGTTAGAAATCAAGCATGAGAGAACATTGGTGAATCAGTCCATCAGTTGAACATTTTGGGGAGACAATCACATTTCAATCATTACAAATCAAACCTAGATGCTCTCTGACACATTTGGGAGTAAAAGACTTGTGGAGACCAGGCAAAAGCAGATACAGAGAACACATAGTAGAAATTGACCATGCAAAAAACTGAGCTTCGTAGAGAATAGTCAAGATATTACCAATAACTCTCTTGGGATGGTGAGATTATGATAATTTTTTTCTTTTTTTCTGTATTTCCAAAACTGTCCACTAAAAATGTGTATTTATATTTATAATAAAAACAACATGTAAGTAAAAATAAAATATAAAAATGTAAATATACATATTTATAATGAAAAAGGAAATGTAATAAAAGTTTTGGAATGGAATAGAAAAACCCAGAGCAAGTCTGGGTTTTATCTCCATTCTTTCTCATCTCCTTTAGTGACCTTTCTCCATTTCTTGCCTTCGGTATTTCTGCTAGCAAGAAAAATAGCTATAAAATATAGTTTTATGCATTGAGCATATTGCTTATACTTTACACATGCCCTGTCATTTTATTGTTAAAAGATTTCTGTATTTTCTTATCTGCAAAGCCAGACCATTTGTACCAGTTCTTATAGCAGCTGCAAACACTTACACATCATTTAGCTATGTGTCTTACACAAAGATAAATGCTTTAAATGTATTAGACACAATAACTTCTTTTTTTGAGGATTATTCATGATTTCACATATTCCTCATCTGTCACTATGGCATAGAGAGTTTTAAGTGACTTCCCAAAACTTCTTAGTAGAGAGAGTTTTGAAACGCATTGTGGCTCCAGAGTCCAGTGGACTCCCAGCTATGATGCTACACATCTACCTTGGTTCTCAGATATACTAATTTTTACTTAATATTTTTTATTGATACATATGTAATATTTTAAATATTTGTGAGGTACATGTTAGTGTTTGTCATATGACTAGCATGTATAATGATAAAGTTAGAATATTTAGAGTATACATCACCTTGAGTATTTATTATTTCTATGTATGTGTCATTTCAACTCTTCTCCTCTAGTTGCTTAGAAATATACAAAGCATTGTTGGTAAGTATAGTCACCCTATTCTGCTATCAAACATTCTGTTTAATACTTTATTTGTACCCATTAACCAACTTCTCTTCCCCTCCCACTCACTCACCCTTTTTAGTCTCTGACGTCTATAATATTATTCTATTTTCTGTCCATGAAATCCAATCTTTTAGCTTCCACATATGAGTGAGAACATGTGGCATTTGTATTTCTGTGCCTAGCTTATTTCACTTAACATAATGACTCCCAGTTCCATCCATATTGCTGCAAATGACATTTCATTATTTTTATGACAATATTGTATTGCATTGTGCATATACACTACATTTTCTTTATCTAATCACCCATTAATGGACACTTACATTAATTCCATGTCTTTAAACTTGTGAAGAGTGCTCCAGTAAACATGAGTGCAGGTATTCCTATAATACACTGATTTGCTTTACCTTCCGAAGAGATAAATGCCTACTAGTGAAATTGCTGGATAATATGGTAGTTTTGTTTTTAGTTTCTTAGGAAATCTAAACACTGTTTTCCATAGTGGCTATACTAATTTACATTCCAGCCAATAGCATATGAGTCCTCTTTTCTCTGCATCCTTGCCAGCACTTTTTCTTTCTTTTTAGTAATAACCATTCTAACTAGAGTGAAATACTACTTCATTGTGGTTTTGACTTGCATTTTCCTGATGATTAGTGATTTGAACATTTTTCACCTATCTGTTGGCCTTTTGTATGACTTCTTTTGATAATATCAATTTATGTCTTTTGCCTATTTTTAATGATATTATTTGGTTTTGTGTTTTTTGTTTCACTGGATTTTTTTTCTACTATTGAGTTGAGTTCCTTGTATATTAAAGATATTAGTCACTGTTTAAAAATATTTTCTTCAATTCTACAAGTTGTCTCTTCACTCTGTTTATTGTGCAGAGCTTTTTTGTTTAATATAGACTCATTTGCTTATTTTTGTTTTTGTTGCCTGCTTTTGAGGTCTTAGTCATATAATCTTTGCCCAAGGTTTTTGTCCTGAAGGTGTTTTCCTATGTCTTCTAGCAGTTTTATAGTTTCAGGTCTTATGTTTATGTCTTTAATCCATTTTGAGTTGAATTTTGAAATGGTGAGAGATTTGCAGTTTCATTCTTCTGCATATGGATATCTTATTTTCCAAGCATCATTTATGAAAAGGGTGCTTTTTACTCAATGTTTGTTTTTGGTGGCTTTGTCAAAGATTGGTTAGCTATAAATATGTGAATTTATTTCTGGGTTCTCTATTCTGTTCCACTATTTGCTTTGTCTATTTTTATAATAATATCATGCTTTTTTAGTTACTGTAGTCTTACAATATATTTTGAAGTCCAACAGTGTGATGCCTCCAGCTTTGCTCTTTTTGCTCAGGATTACTTGGGTTATTTTGACTCTTCTTTGGTTTCATAAAAATTTTAGAGTTGTTTTTCTATTTCTGTAAAAAATGTCCTTGGTATTTTGATAGGAATTGCATTAAATCTGTATTTTGTTTCGAGCAGTCTTTTCAACAATATTAATTCTTCTGATCCATGAGTATAGAATGTCTATTTGTTTACACATTCTTCAATTTCTTTCAACAGTGTTTTGTAGTTTTCTTTGTAGAAATCTGTCACCATCTTTGCTAAATTTATTCCTAGAGTTTTTTTTTCTATTATAAATGTGATAAATAAGATTGCCTTCTTGATTTCTTTTTCTTCTATTTTATTATTGTTGTATAGAAATGCTATTAATTTTTATATGTTGATTTTGTATCTTGTAACTTTACTGAATTTATTTATCAGTTCTAAAGTCTTTTGCTGGAATCTTTTGTGTTTTTTTTTTCTAAATATAAAATCATATTATCTGCAAAGAGAGACAATTTCACTTCTTTTCTTTCTTTCTTTTTTTCTTTTTTTCTTTTTTTTTTTTTTGAGATGGAGTCTTATTCTGCCTCTCAGGCTGGAGTACAGTGGTACAATCTTGGCTCATTGCAACCTCTACCTCCAGGGCTCAAGCAGTTCTTCTGCCTCAGCCTCTCGAGAGTGGCTGTGTCACCACGCCCGGCTACTTCTTTTCCAATTTGGTTGCCTTTTACCTCTTTCTCTTGCCTGATTGCTTTGGCTGGGACTTCTATTACTATGTGGCTTAAGAATGGTTAAAAGGGGCATCCTCATCTTGTTCTAGTTATTAAAGGAAAGGCTTTCAACTTTTCCCTCTTCAGTATGATGTTAGCTGTGGGTTTGTCATATATGTTCTTTATTATTTTGAGGCATGTTCCTTCTGTGCATAGTTTGGAGACTTTTTATGATGAAGGGATGTTGAACTTTATGAAATGCTTTTTCTGCATCTGAGATGATCATATGGTTTTTGTCCTTCCTTCTGTTGTGTTATATCATGTTTTAATTTGCATATGTTGAATCATTCTTGAATCCCTTGTGTAAATCCATCTTGATGATGTTGTATTATCTTTTTGATGTGCTGGTGAATTCAGTTTGCTAGCAGTTTGTTGAGGATTTTTTAGTGTATGTGTATTAGGGATATTAGCTTATTGTTTTCTTTTTTTGTTGTACCTCTTCTGGTTTTGGTATTAGGGTAACACTGGCCTTGGGAAATGTGTTGGGGAGATTTCCCTCCCCTTTAACTTCTGGGAAGAGTTTGAGGAAGATTGGTATTAGTTCTTCCTTATCTATTTGGTGGAATTCGGCAGCAAATCCATCTAGTACTGGACTTTTCTTTTTTTGGGTAATCTTTTTATTAGTGGTTCAGTCTTGCTACTCATTATTGGTATGTTCAGGTTCTGTATTTCTTTCTGAGTCAATCTTGGTAGGTTGTATGTTTTCAGGAATTTATCCATTTCCTCTAGTTTTCCAGTTTGTTAGTGTATAGTTGTTTACAGTAGTCTCTGATGATCTTTTGTACTTCTGTGGTATTAGTTGTAATGTCCTTTTTTTCACTTCTAGTTTTGTTTGATTGGGCCTTCTCACTTCTTTCCTTGGTCAGTTTATCAATTTTATCTTTAAAAAATGTTCATTTTGTTGATCTTTTTTGTATTGCATATTTAGTCTCAATTTTATTTATTTATTCTTTGATCTTTATTATTTATCACCTTCTACTAATTTTGGGTTTGGTTTGTTCTTGCTTTACTGGTTCCTTGAAGTGCATCATTAGATTGCTTATTTGAAATCTTTCTGGGTTTTTTTGATGCCGGAATTTATTGCTATAAACACCCTTCTTAATACTGCTTTTGCTGTATTCCACAGGTTTCAGTATACTTTGTTTTCATTTGTTTCAAAAGATATTTTTTGATTTCCATGTTAACTTCTTTATTGATCTAGTGGTTGTTCAGAAACATGTTGTTTGATTTCCATGTATTTTTATACTTTTCAAAGTTCCTCTTGGTATTGATTTCCAGTTGTATTTTGTTGTAGTCTGAGAAGATACTTGGTATAATTTTGATTTTAAAAATTTGTTGAAACTTATTTTTAGCCTAGCATATTATCTAACCTGGAAAATATTTCATGTGCTAATGAGAAGAATGTGCATTCTCTTGTTGTGTTGGGAAAAATGTTCTGTAAATATCTGTTATGTCCATTTGGTCTAAAGTCCAGGTTAAATACAATGTCTCTTTGTTGATATTCTATCTAAATAATATGCCTCATGCTAAGAGGGGAGTGTTGAAGTTCTCCACTAATAATGTATTAGAGTCTGTGTTTCTCTTTAGATCTAGTAGTATTTGTTTTATAAATCTGGGTGCTCCCATGTTAGGTGCATATGTATTTAGAATTGTAATATTCTCTTCCTGGACTGATTCCTTTGTCATTATGTAATGATCTTTGTCTTTTTAAAAAACGCTTTTGACTTAAAGTCTGTTTTATCTGATAGAAGTGTAGCTACTCCTACTTGCTTTTAATTTCAATTTGTGTGGAATATGCTTTTCCATCCCTTTACTCTCAGTCTGTGTGTCTTTACAGATAAGGTACATTTCTTATAGGCAGCATATAGTTAGATTATGTTTGTAAAAAATGTATTAAGCTAGTCTGTATCTTTTAAGTGAAGAATTTATTCCATTTACATTTAGGTTATTATTGATATGTGATGTTTTGTTTCTGTCATATTGTTAACTATTTTCTGGTTTGTATTATTGCACTGGGGCCCTGTAGCACCTTTGTGTCCAGCAGTACTCTGTCACTGTAGCCCCCTGAGTAGACACTGAGGGATGTCAGTGAGAGGCTCCTGGGATATGGAGATACAAAGGCTGTGTTTCTAAAGGGAGGATACAGCTCCATGATGGCTGTGCTCTCACAATGGTACCCTGCTGTAGTTGCTTAGGTCTCAGGGGTGTGAGTGAACCAGCACAAGTTCTCTGTCTGGTGCAATGCCCTTGTGGTGTGTCTAGCTCACTGTCCATGTTAGTGTCAGGAAATATGTGGGTAGAGGAGCTCTGCCGTGGTTCAGATCGCAGCAGTTCATGGTAGGGACATAGACCCACTGAAATTTTCACACCCTTTCCCCCAATAGCAAGTCCCTATGTGTTCCCAGATGATTTTACTTCCCTTCTGTATTAGTTCATTCTCACACTGCTATAAAAGAGTACCTGAGACTGGGTAATTTATGAAGAAAAGAGATTTAATATTCTCACAGTTCCACAGGCTTAACAGGAAGCATGACTTGGAGGTCTCAGGGAGCTTATAATCATGGCAGAAAGTGAAAGAGAAGCAAGCACATCTTCACATGTCAGAGCAGGGGAAGTAAAAGGGGAAGTGCCACACACTTTCAAACAAGATCTCATGAGAACTCACTATCTCAAGAACTGTAGAGGGGAAGTCTACCCCATGATTCAGTCACCTCCCACTGGGCCCCTCCCCAACACCTGAGGTGATAGTTTGAGATGAGATTTGGGTGGGAACACAGAGCCAAACCACATCACCGCTGTGCCTCAGGTGTTTGCTGTGACTTCTCTGTTGGACTCCAGTGCTCCCTCCTAGTTGTTCTCTCTGAGGTGTGATGATTGATTCATAATTGTGGTTTTTCTTTCTGGAGAGAGGGAGTATGCAGTGTTCTCTAGTGAGCCATCTTCAACTGGAATCCCAAGATTTACTAATTTTAAAGCTTGCTCTTTATTGTTCTAGCTAATATAAACTGTCTTGTGGAAATAAGCATGCTCTTTATCTATAAGTACTTTGAACTCAAGCAAGAAACCATTTCCGTTGTCCCCTTGCCTTTGCAGTGTTTTCATTATGTATCTGAAAGACTATTGGAAACCTCCCTTTTGCTCTTTTCTTTTGACAGAATGCTTTATTAAAGGGTATTATCATAGAGGCATCACCCACTCTAGGTGCACTGTTTTGTTTCTCCTTTGGAGAAGTAGCTCAGGGTTGAATAGATCCAGAGATATATGATCCTCAAATATTATTTTCTTTATATTTTGTTTACATTCTTTCTATCTAGCTCTAAGTGTACAATATTCTTAATTACTGAATTCTGCCTACAGAAGTATACAGAATAACATATGAGCAACAGCAGTTTTATATGTATTAGATAGAATTATAAGCAGTGCTCTTGCAAGATTCTATGCAAGAACATAAAACATATAACTATTAAAATACAACACATAATAAATATCCAGCCTTCAATTTCACAGTCAACTAAAAGGGTCAGAAAAAAGAGAAGAGATGGAAATAGAAAGAGAGAAGGAGGAGATAAAGGTCAAATGAAGGAAATGTGGGAGAGCTGAGAAAGAGAAACTAACAAGCAGAAATTCAATGTAGGAGGCAAAACTTGAGTTGTCAAACAACAAAGAGAATATGTACACAAATAATACATGAAGAACAATGCATAGAAAGTCCAGTATACAATATGGTAAGGTAGATTTGTCAATAAAAATTTGGCCTTCAAGAATATTAAGATGAAAGCTTTTAAAACCATTTTTCAAGTATAGCTATAACTAAAATTAGTCTCTGGGCCAGGTGAAATCTATGACCAGATTGAGGTATAAATATAGATGTTATTCACATTGAATGACATGCTTTTTATGTATTTTCTGTTTTGTTTCCTATTACATTTTTGAATACTATATTCCTTTCAGTATTTATATCTCATCCTTGTAAAATACTAAATTATCCCCCTTCTGATTAGCTATTCATTTATTGTCTGTATCTATGAGAGTAGTTTCCTTTAATTCTGTTATCTAGAGTATTTCAATATTCTTTTAAATATTTTTTCACATTTAACTTCAGTCTCTTAGAGAAACAGAGTACTATAACAAAGTTGTGTATATGAAGAGAGGTCTTGGGCATGCCATATAAACGTGTTATTTTTACATACTTTATAAGTCAACAAATAGTATATGTTTATACTTTATGAATACATTTATAAATACTAATGCATTCTCAAAATTTATTTGTAATAATAGAGGTTTGTAATAAAAAAATTTGGAAATAAGTGCCATAGTAGAAAGCTGATGGCTTTTGGAGCAATATGTACATTCCTGGGTTCAAATTCCAGTAATGTTACTTATTTGTTTTATAGTCTTGGATGAAGCACTGAGATTTCATTAGATTTATCTTTTAAATTTCATTTTCTTTTTATATGTATATCTAATGATACTCTGCATTTCTGTTAAGATAATTTGGAGATACACACACACACACACACACACACACACACACACACACACACACACACTGGATAGTGACAGTCATTGCTGTTATTTGGGTCTTCTCCATAATTTAGCAACTTGTATTCTATTTATTTCTGTAATGAATGTGCTTTTTTCTAATTTTCTTTAAAATGTTGCACATTATATATTTTTGCAGACATTCCATTTTATGTAGTCTGTGTGAAACAAACTGTATTTTTACTAATCCTACAGAAGTAAGATTTTGCATTGCTTATTTAATAACGACTCTGTGAGAGGTCTCTTTTCATGAGGGAATATGGAGCTTAGCACAGCATACTATGAAGAAGCAGGATAGTTCTCAACACTAAGTAATACGATGGTTCTCAAATTGTTTTGACTGAGACACATAGAAAGAAATATCTTTTGCATTGCAATCAGCTAATATAATATACACTCATTTTTATACTGAAACAGGGATTTGTACAATAAACTATGTTTTTCTTCTCTTTTATTTTATTTAAAAATCTCCTCTCAATTGATTTCATGACTCCTTTAAGGGGCATGACTTGCAATTTGAAAAACACCGTTCTAAAGGACATAGAACAAAATAGCATTTAGTGTTGGTCATTTTATGTAGTGTAGAGATGATTTATAAAAGTTTTTTTGGCTGAACTCGTATTTCAATCAATATAAATGTTTTAATGTTATTTCAAAACACATAATATCGAGTGAGTTTAAAATTGTTTTCTCAAAAGAAAATGTAATAATAAAATGGTTGATTTTTCTTATGGGTTTTAAACATTTATTGATGCAATACAAACACTTGTTTTTCTTTTCTCTTTTGACAGATTGGCTATTTGGTCTTCTTACGACTTTTTATATTTTTCCTGCATGGTCACCTAGAAAGTTTTAAACAACATTTACTTAGGCTTCAACCATATTTATACGGTAGAATATCTTTTATTTTTTGCACTTATAGATGTTTTATGTTATATTTTGAGAAGCTCAGACTGTCACTATAAAGAACGTAAGCTGCATTTTATTTTTCATGAAAGATGTGTGGTGTTGAAGAGCACAGCTTCAGGGCCAGATTGCATTTGTTCAGCTCCCTGTCCCTTCAACCCCATACATTTTTATTTCTTTGTGGTGAGAACATTTAAAATTGAACTCTACTTCTTTTTCCAGCAATTTTGAAAAATGCAATATTATTATAAACTGCAGTCAATCATGTCATGAAACAGACCACTATACCTTATTTCTTCTGTCTAACTGAAGCTTTGCACCTAACATCTCCCACATCCCCATCCATCCCCATAACCTACTCCCTGCTTTAGATGCTGGTAACCCTCATTCTGTATTCTACTTTTTACTTTGCCACTTAAGTGTATGAGCTTTTTTGTGACTCAGTTTCCTTATTTGTAATAGTATCTACCTCCCTGGATTTCAGGAAAGTTAAATTCATACTTCAGTAAGGTTCTGGACTTGATCAACTGAATCTAAGCTATATATATAGAAGAGTGAGGAATTCAAGTGGGAGCTGAAGTTTTGCATATTGAGTAATAGCATGAGACAATGATGCTCTGAACTAGGAAAAAAATTGGAGAAATATTGATCGTATTGAATTTGAAGGTCACTCAGGTATATATACCCAGCAAGCTGTTGAAAACATAGGTTAGGAACTAGGGAAATAAGTGAAGCCTGCCTGGAATATAGAATTGACAGTCATTCACGTTAATATGGCTTAGGGTAAGGGGCAGGGAGAAACGAATTCTAGGAATGAAATCTTGAGAACATACACATTTAATGGATTATTGGTGTAACAGAGCCCAGTAAAAGAGAAATAAGGGAGGTAAGAGGGAGTGATTATGTTTAAGGCGAGAAATTCAAGATCAGCATTGCCATAGAAGTATTAAATAGTAGAAGGTCTGACAAATAATGATGAGTTTCTGCAATCAGAAAATCACTGCTGATCTTGTGAGCATACACAGTGGAGAGGTGGAAGCAGAATTCAGATTGGAGGTAAACAGTGAGGGAAAATTTAAGCATAAGGCAAAGACTGTGACCTATTTCAAAAAAAGCTTAGCTATAAATATTTATGCTGATATGTAAATATGTCAATAGTTTAAATGGAAAAATCAAAGTCAAAATATTAGTATATTGTAGGATAAGGAAAGGAGGGATTCAAGATAGAGAAATGGAATAGTATTTGATGAAAAAGTCATGGTGGAGGGAACCATGACCAAGGTAATAGCAGAAGTGTTTTGGAGACTTCTCAGTTAGTATCATTAGCGTACATCCTGATCAGATGTGGCTGTAGAGAGACAGAATAGGAATCCTTGTCTAACATTTCACTTGCTTTTATATCTTCGTTAAATTATACAACTTCTTCTTAACTCCTCACGGTGTTTGGCATAGTGACTTATCAAATATTCAGATGATTACGACAAATAAACTTTGAAAGATTATTTGAGTAAAAAACTCAAGTTCTCATATTAGCTTGTTATTGAGGATATACGCCCCCAATCTTTCTTTCATATGCAAGAATAAAATCCCCAGTTGAGCCCTCTTACCAACTATCGTAGAGGCTTCGGTACAACTTTACCTTTAACAATGGGCTGTTTTCTACTGAAGCTATCAGCAACTCTACCTCTCCACATAGCTGTCCAATAGAATGATCATTATTAATTTTTCCATTGTGTGGATGGACTAAAACCCAAAGTTTGTTGGTAGAGCAGCACTGAGATGGTTCCATTAAATATTACAAGATGTTATGTTAAATTACATTGTTGTTGCCTATATTTAAAATATCTACTTTCAAAACTAAATAATAACATCTTGAGAAGGAATAAAACTGGAGAATGTTGGTCTAGAATCAATGACATTGATCTGTTTGTAGAATTACAATATCAAAGTATCCATTATGAATACAGCATCTATTATAACTTGATTTATTTTCATCGGGAAGCTTCCAAGCATTGTTGAACAGTAACTATATTTAATTGGGCATTCAATGATTATGAAATTGCTGTTCTGAATTATATAAACTCTTGTGTATAAATTATTTACCATCTAGTTTTCTATTACACCACCAGGGGGCATACATAACATTATAAATCTTAAATAGGAAACTGTACAGCAGTTTCTGCATCTAAATACTGAATTTAAGTATAGTTTAATAGCTAAAAGACAAATGAAACACAATGCAAAACATTAATGAAATATTTCTCACAAATAATTTTTCTTACAATAGCACTTTCTTTCTCTGGAGAATCATATTACAAGTATCCAAACATCTTTTCAAATGTGCAATTCATCCTGAAAGCCTCGGAAATTATAGGTAAAAGAGAACTCCGCTCTGAATCAATTTTTAGCCCTGTGGAAAATGAAAAAAGATATGAGAACACAGTTTCTGATACGGTGGGTAATCTGGCATGGTGGGTATATCCTGTTGCATGATGCATCAGATATGATTACTATGATTAAATAATGGTGCTTATCAATACAGTAGGCATTGAGGAATGCTGAGTTTAGCTGTTGGAGAGGGGTGAACAGCAAAGACATGAATTTCATGCAACCATATGCACATTTCCTTGGCAGTAGTTAACAGGATGAGTAATGAGGTATCAATATGTACCACTACTACTTTAAATGGGAGTAATGCCATAATACCTTTTTCATAAGTTCCATCTCACCTACTTAATTAAAAATTGTAACATAATTGAGACTGACTTGTAAATTAACATTTTAAGACATTATATTTTATTAAATGGAAAGTGTGTAAAGGGAAAGTTATTTATGAAAGCAAGTATATTATTTTTATGCTTTCATAATTCACATAAAATAACATTTAATGGCTGGGCGCAGTGGCTCACGCCTGTAATCCCAGCACTTTGGGAGGCCTAGGCAGGTGGATCACCTGAGGTCAGGAGTTCGAGACCAGCCTGACCAACATGGAGAAACCTCATCTCTACTAAAAATACGAAGTTAGCAGGGCATGGTGGTACATTCCTGTAATCCCAGCTACTTGGGAGACTGAGGCAGGAGAATCACTTGAACTGGGAGGCAGAGGTTGCGGTGAGTTGAGATGGCACCATTGCACTCCAGCCTGGGTGACAAAAGTAAAACTCTGTTTCAAAAGAGAAAGAAAAAAAAAGAAATAAGATGTAATATTCTATTAAAGTCAACCAAAAACTTTAAAAATAGTTTAAATTATGAAATAATAATCTTTAGATTATGATAAATCTCTTAATTTCTAACTCAGATATTAGTAATCCTTTGAAATATTATCCTAATTATATAATTTGTTTGTATATAATAAACTAATTATGTAAACCTAAGTACAGTGAGCCATATAATTGTGCATATACCTTATAGATTAATACACTCCAAAAGACAAATTTTAATTTCTGGGGCCAATAATGCATTTCTTTCCTCACATATTTTCATAAAAAGAACAGTAAGCATTTCAAAATCTTCTTTGATTTTTTGTTAAGCATATTTATTGTCATTTATAAATGGAAAATTTGTTTTTCTAACAACTTCCTAAAAAGGAAAAATACATTTAACATAATTCAAGTTGAAACACCTAAGGAAATTAAAGGAAGATTCCCTTTTTGAATATTATCTGTTACCTTATAATTTTCCCATGCTTCCTGTGAGCCCTTTCTAAAATCAGCTGTAAGTTAAATATATAAGAAAAAACCATTCAAACACATGTATTTGTAATCTTTCCAGGCCTAAGTGTTTTCTTTTTGGCATATTACCAGTTCACCATTTATATAACAAGTGACATTTACCAAGTAAATTGAGCCTTCTGGTTATAATTACTAATGAGCACAAATTGCCTCATGTGAGAAAGATATCTGTTTTTAAGTTTAAAAAATGTTTTAACAGTAAATATATAATGTAAGATACTGAGCAACAGAAAGAGCACGGGTCATAAAGAGAACAGACCTGCTTATGAAGTGGTTCTGTGATTTAGGAGAGGTCCATCAATCTTGCCAAATTTCCACTTACATATCTTTAAAAAGTCATCATTATTGTCATAGTCATCATCATCATCAATCTGCCATAACCCTGCTACAGGGTTGTTATAAAGACTGCAAGAAAAGCATGTGTTTATAAAATTGTTAGATGTCATGCAAACATGAATAATAATTATTGAAGAATGTATTTAGGACCTCACTTCACCCTTGATAGTGAACTATAATATTTTCATCTAAGGACGTTAAGTATGTTGACTTAATGTAGTGATTGGAATGTTTTTTCCTTTAAGCAAATAAGAGTCCATGAAATCTTAGCAATGTGAATGCTTTGGTTATGAGGTAGGCAGTTGTCAGTGTTGACTCTGATGCTCTTTAAGACTCTTGGTGCACACACATAGCAAGCAAATGGAAGCTTACTGCTGTACAGCTCAGCCTGAATTGGAAGGGGCAAAAATGTCAATACATTAAAGGAACACATCAGCTTAGAGTGGGACAAGTCACTAAATCTCTCTGTGCCTTTTTCCACTTTGTAGAACAAAGCTTAGATTCAATCTCTTCTAAATTCTATTTCAGCTCTATCCATGTGATCCTGTAAGGGAATTATAACAGAGTTTGGCCTATCAGGTTTATTGCCTTTCTTTTTCTCCTCCTCTTATCTCATAATATAAAGACGATAAATATAGGATGGCATAGCCACAGAGCTGCTAAAATTGCTGATCTGGCTAATCAGCACTCAGTCAGTGCTTGACTGCATGTCTTAAAGTTCCCCAGTTTCAGCCCAATTTCTCCACTACAGCCAGCCTTTCCAGTTCAGTTGAGTATTTACTCATTCAATACCCATCTCTGTCACCTGGGAAAGGAAAGAGGAAAAAAGATGTAAAAATGATTGAAATGGCAATATAAAAGACATTTGCATCAATTTCTCCTCCTTTCCTCATGATTATTTTAGTATATTATAGCAGAGGATTTGTGAATTTATTCTTATAATGCTATAAGTTTCATAGCAGAATACTTTGGCCGCTGTAAAGTATTTGATTTTTAATATTCTTATATGCATTGAAATAAAAGCATAATTACTTAATTTATTGTGAAAATGCGACCAAAATTGCATTGAAAGTTTTATAGGATATCATGATACATTAGGATACACACCATATGAGCATAGGTTCCAGTAAAGAAAGGAAATTTCCTTTCCTCTGATATTGGACTCCATTTCTCTTTTTAATGCCTTTTTAAGTGATCCAAACACAGGGTTTCCATTGACTTTGACAAATGGTACATTTAATTAGCTCTTTTAGCAAAGCCAGAATGCTGGATTGAGTTTTCCATTCTGTCGTTTGCTCACAAGCAAAGCTGAATTTTCTAAGCACAGTTGCCACATAGTAGTAATAACGCTTCTTTGGAGCAGGTAGACTTAAACCCTGCTGCACTGCAGTAGGCTTTTCTTAAATGGTTTCATCTGTTCTAAAGTACAAATAGTTCTCTGAAAACTAGCAAACACAGAATTTACATTCTAGTATGATTAGCAATCTCATCCTCTAACACTTTGTTAGAGGCATTACCTAAATTTGGGACATTTTGTGGTATCCCGTAATTGTAAATGGTTACTAGGAATTATTAGACTGAGACATAAATTCCTTAAAATTAGGAGCATTAGTCTATGATTCACATCATATTATCCAGGTAACACTGTGTACTGAGAGATCCTTTCATGGCAATGCCAACCATCCCCAAAATGACTGAAAACTAAAACTACATGAAACCCAGAAAGCTGTCCCTGAGCAACCAAAATAGAGCCCATGCTTCAAAGCTCATTTCTGTTATGAAAGAGAGCCTAGTCAGACACTCAGAATTTATGTATTTAAATTTGCATAAAATTTAAGCTGGTGTTGTTATCTGAATTTTCAGCCAACAGTAGATTAACAACACTTTTGTAGGTGGGCTTCTCAAAGTAGGCATCGTTCCAGCTACAACTGACAGCCCAAAGCTGAACAGCAAGGGAGGGAGATGAAAGAACTGTGCAAAGTGGTTATAAAAGCCAAAAAAGAAAGGAAGGAGAAAACAAAGAAAGGGAGGGATGGAGAGAAAGAAAAAGAGGGAGGGGAAAAAAGTTCTCTGGGAGTCATTTAAGGTAGTGCTCAGTGCTTTTCAAACTATCTGTGGTAAAAGATCTCTCCTAATTTATTTTCAAATTTCCAAACCATCACAGATAATTTTGTAAAATATAATAACAATAACGAATTACTGAAAACTAAAATAGAAAAGACATAAAAACACAAGCTTTAATTTATAATAGACTGACTATATATAATTATTTTGTCAAATTGTTGTGAAAGCTTCTAAATGTATATTTTTCATTTTTGTGCTCTCATTAACAGTTTGCAAATGGCAGTTATCTGCCAACCACACCTTGAGCCGAACTGACTTACTGTAAAGGCACAGAACTCCAAAAGAAAGCAACATTGCTCATTCTTGGTCTTCTGCACTAATGATATGTTTGATGATTGTATTAAATCATATAATCATCATCATTATATTAATTCATCCAAGTTTAATAAATTTATTTTTTCTTTGGAAAATGTTTCTGGCTAAAGAGTATGCCAGGTGTGGTAGTTCATGCCTGTAATCCCAGCACTTTGGGAGGCCAAGGCAGGTGGATCACCTGAGGTCAGGAGTTTAAGACCAGCCTGACCAAAATGGTGAAACCCAGTCTCTACTAAAAATACAAAAGTTATCTGGGTATGGTGGCAGGCACCTGTAATCCCAGCTACTCGGGAGGCTGAGACAGAAGAATTGCTTGAACCCAGGAGGCGGAGGTTGCAGTGAGCCGAGATCCTGCTACTGCACTCCAGCCTGGGCAACAGACCATGACTGTATAAAAAAAAAAAAAAAAAAAAAAGCTTGAAATACATAAAATTCCTGAGACTAAATAATAAAATAATAAGCCCCACGTATCTGGAAGGGTTTATTACTTGGACAGAGAGAGAGAGAGAGAGGGAAAGATAGAGAGAGAGAGAGAAATATATACCACAAGGAACTATGGGATATCTTAATAAGATTGTGTTAGAAGCAATCTACTATAGGATTTGGACTTTATTTGGATGGTCTTGGAAAGAGTCTAAGGAAGTAAGAATTCTCTCTAGAGGTTTGATTCTGTCAAAAAGTGGGGCCATTCTATGATTAGGTATTTTGTGGGTGGCCAAGTGACTTTGTTTATATCTGTGCTTAGAAAAAAATTGTCAAGTGGCTTTGTTTATTGTTATGGTCTCAGAATAATATTGTCTGAAATTGCTGTTTTGTGAGTTTATGTGCAACAGGAGATCAAAATAACCTGACTGTGAGTATCAGACCAGCTTGTAATAGTATTTCAAATCAGTCCCAGATGTGAGAGGATGTCTTTTAATTTCTCCACGATGTGTAAAATTGACATAATGTAAAATTGAAGATAAAACTTAAATCTTGTTCATTGTCTAAATGCTGATTTTTTTTTCTTTACCAAATGCTTTTGAAATTTTCTCTGGTGATAGTACATAAATACCTTAATGCCAGAATGGTTGACCTAATTGAATAGTTTATATAGTCCTGCAATATCTATGATTAAAATAATATTTATTATAAATTAACCAGTCAAGTCATTCCAAGATTTTAAAACATAGTTATTTACCTATTTATTTAAAATAAGTTTCCAATCTGAGCACTGTCAGGCATCCAGGCTGAGACAACTAGAGCAATTTGAGAAAAGAATTATTTATACGGGTTCCAGTTTTGGGATAGACTCTACCACAAAGCAGAAAATTGAGTTATATTTGGATTTATTGAAGTCAGTATGTCTCAGACTGATGCTTTACATTATTTTAGAATACAGCTTTTCTATGGTGTATTCTAACACTCTAAACACTGAATTGTTTTCATTTGCTCTTCTGAATTATCGTTCCCCAGAGTGAGTAGCCTTGTGCAGACATTGTCTTCCTCATGCCTTTATCTCCAGAATCTAACAGAGTTCCTGGGATAAAGTAGATAAATACACATCTCTAGGATGTAACTAAACATTATATTAGAAACTTAAAGTATCTTAGCTTAAAACTTATGTATGAACTTCTGGTCTTCTATCTGAAGAGTACTCAATGTAAAAACTATCTTTAAATTGTAGTCCTGATGTTTTATATAATAAATAAGAATGTTGAAGACCTTTAGATTATAAGTGTTTCATTTTAACATAAAATCACAAAATATCAACTAAATTAACAATTCAAGTACATATTACAGAGTGTGTATTTGAAACTTCACTGCTGGCAAAAATTCAGAGAGTGCTATGTCATCATTTTCTACCAATTACTTTAGTAGACCAATTAAATGTATAAAAGTGTTGGGAAGCACTCTAAGAAAAAAACTAAACAACAGCTTATTTATTATCTGAATTTTTAGGCTATAACATATTGATGATGTCTTGCTAGGCATATGTTTTGGTCCTTAAAGTATAAATCCACATTTTAAAACATACTTTGCTGTTAGAGTTTTGTTCAAACTTTCCCAATTCCTTCTTTCTCAAGTGTCAGGGAGAACTAAGTCACATGGAATCTACGAACCACAATTGTGTCAAATAGCTATCCCTTATGGGATGCAGAATTTTTGCCATATTGCAGAGCTGATATCATTGAACACAAGGGACCCATGTGAAAAATATATACATTAGGTTCAGGTTAACTGTATATACTTCAAAAGTACATTTATGTAAATTGCTTCACTTGGTGAAATATAAAGAGTAAGAGAATATGCATTTTCATTCGTATATTTAAAATTTATTTTCATGTTTGTTCAAGTCAAAGAACTCTTTCTCACGTATATTTTTATATTTTAATTTCTGAAACATTTGCAATTTAATCAGGGAGGATATGAAATTAACCACCTGCTCTGGCACTGTGTTGCTGCTTGGTCTTGTGTTCAGAATAACAGTCCTCAGTTGAATAATGTGCTTGAACATCTCATCTTCCATAAAACACAGCTTCAAAAGAAATGCTGGTAAGAGTTATCCTATAAATCCAAAGTAACTCATGGAGAAATCTTTGTGCTTAAATGTTAAATAACCTTTGTACCTAAATGTTAATCACACCTCAGTTGACTATGACACAAATTTATAATCTCTGTTCCAAAGGCAAGGGCAATTTACATGTTTAGTATTAATTCATTTCATCAATACATTGTTTCTCTATTTTTCTGTTTTGCTAGATGTGCATGCGTACACTGCATAGTTTATTTTATGAAATGCAATTTTTTTATTGACAAATTTATTCCTACATTGCAAATAGCCTTTAAATTCCAAGTTGTTAAACAAAAGCAGTGAAGTACAATATATTATTGGAGAAAAATATACTGATACTGTATTTCTTTATGCCTTATTGTAATGTATAACAAAAATGAATCTTTAAAAAATTTTTTTTTTTTTGTTTCACTCTATCACCCAGGCTGGAATGCAGTGTAGTGATCTTGGCTTACTGCAACCTCCATCCCCTGGCTCAAGTGATCCTCCCAGTTCAGCCTCCCAAGTAGCTGGGACCACAGCATGCCAGCTATTTTTGTTGTTGTTGTTGTTTTTGTTTTTAATTTTTTTTTTTAGTAGAGACAGGGTCTCGCAATGTTGCCTAGGCTGGTCTCCAACTCCTGAGCCCAAGTGATTTGCCCACCTCAGCCCCCCAGAGTGCTGAGATTACAGGCCTGAGTCACTGCACCCAGCCAAAAATAAATCTTGACTGATAAATGTTAGTTTTCTCCTGTACATATGTTAATTTAGGATGAGAAAAAGAAGAGTCATAGTTTCGGCAGAAGTTCAGTGGAGGAAAGACATTTTAAGTTGGCAAATAATAATTGTATATATTTATGGGGTAGAATGTGATGTTAGGATCTATGTATATCTTGTGGAATGAGTAAATCAAGCTCATTAACATATCCATCACTTCACATCCTTATCATTTTTTGGTGGTAAGAGCAATTAAAATGTACTCAATTAGCAATTTTGAAATATACTTTTTTTTTTTTTACCATAAGCACAATGCTGTACAATAGATCACTAGATCTCATTCCTCCTAACTGAAACTTTGAACTCTTTGATTGACATCTCCTCTTTTCCCCTTCTTCCCTACTGCCCATCCCAAGTCTTATACCACTCTATGCTCTAGTTCTACAAGTTTGGCTTTTTTAGATTTCATGTACAAGTGAGATTATACAGTATTTATCTTTCTATGCGATGCTTATTTCATTTAGCATAATGCCTCCATGTCCAATTCGTGTTTCTATAAATGACAGAATTTTCTTCTTTTTGAAGATTGGATAGTATTCCATTGTGTATAGATACCATACTTTCTTTATCTATTCATAAATCAATGGACACTTAGGTTGATTACATATCTTGGCTATTGTGAATAATGCTACAATCAACATGGAAATTCAGTTATCTATTCAACACACTGATTTCAGTTTTTTGGGGTATATATGCAGAAGTGGGATTGTTAGATCATATGGTAGTCCTATTTTCAATTTTCAAGGAATCTCATACTGTTTTTACATCAATAATGTAAAAGGACCCCCTTTTCTCAACATCCGCATCAACATCTGTTATCTTTCATCTTTTAGATAATAGTCATTCTAACAGGTGTGAGGTGATATCTGATTTTGGTTTTAATTTGCATTTTCTTTATGATTAGTGATGTTTAGCACATTTTTATCTATCTGTTGACCGTTAATATGTCTTTTTTTGAGAAATATCTGTTCAGGTCCTTTACCCATTTTTTCATTGGTATATTTGTTTTCTTGTTATTGAGTTGTTTCAGTTCCTTCTATATTTTAGATATTAGCCCTTTACCAAATGTATGGTTTGCACATATTTTCTCCAAATATGAGGGTTATCTCTTTACTTTGTTAATGTTTCATTTTATAATTGAAGTAGTCTTTAATCCATTTTGAGTTAACTTTTCTGTATAGTGTGAGAGAAGAGGCTAATTTAATTCTTCTGCATGTGGATTTTTCACTTCTCCCAATACCAGTTATTGAAGAGATTATTTTATCCCTATTGTGTATTCTTGGTAACTGTCAAAAATCAATTGACCATAAATGCTTGAATTTACTTCTGGTCTTTCTCTTCTGTGCCCTTGGCAAATGTCTCTGTGTGCTATTGCCATGCTGTTTTAATTACCATAGCTTTGTAATACACTTTAAAATCTAGTGTTGTGATGTTTCCAGCTTTTTTCTTTTTGTTCATGATTGCTTTGGTTAAGGGACTTTTGTGGTTTCACACAAATTTTAATTTTCTGCTTCTGTGAAGAATAACGTTAAAATTTTGATATGAATTGCATTGAACCTGTAAATCACTCATTTTTCTTATCCATGAACATGGAATATCTTCCCATTTATTTGCTTAGGCTTTAATTTTTTCATCATTATTTTATATTTTTCAGTGTACAGATTTTTCACTTCCTTGGCTCAAGTTATTCTTAAGTATTTTATTTTTTATATGTTGCTATTGTAAATGAGATTGCTTTCATAATTTTTTTTAGATAGTCTGTCATTATTATATAGCAGTGCTACTGATTTTAATATGTTGATTTTTGTCACCTGCAAACTTCAACTTTACTGAATTCATTTAATGTTCTAACAGTTTTTTTGTGTTGCTTTAATAGATGTTTTAGGGTTTTCTCTATATAAGATCATTTGGTCAGCAAATGAAAACAGTTTTACTTTCTTCTTTCCTTTTTAGATGACTTTTTTTTTTTCTTTTACTTGCCTAACTGCTCTGGCTAGGCCTTTTAGTATTATGTTACACAGAAGAAGTGAGAGTGAGCATCCTTGTCTTCTTCCTGATTTTAGAGGGAAGCTTTCAACTTTTCACCATTGAGGATAATGTTAGTTGTAGGCTTGCCATATATGACCTTTATTGTCTTGAGGAGTATTTCTGAGGAAATTGATCAGAGGGCACTCTTTTTTAAAGAGGATCAGAGTTTTGAATTATTTTTCAATGATAATAAAAATAATAATTTGTAATGCAATACCAAGTTGAAAATGCAATTGCTATATTTCTTTCTTTATTTAATTAATTCCTCTTTTTAAGCCTCTGGCAGCTCATTCTACACCAAAGGCCTTTGTATATGTAAATTCTAAGTCCCTCGGAATCAAATGTAGAGCCTTCTAAAAGTCTGAAACACTTTTTATGAACAAAAATTATTTTCCCACTTGTATTTGGAAGTTTGTGGGATTTTGGATTAAATAAAGATTTTTGGAGGATGGCTTAAAGCTTACCTAATTTCCTTAAAAATAAACTACTTTAGAGTTCATCAATAATTTGTTTTGTCTCATAGTCTGATGGGAGAAACCTATTCAGTGTTGCAGTTAGACAAAGATTGTGATATTTTTACATTTTAAAATAAAGAATACTATTTATAAATACGAAACTAAAATGCAAATAGATAATATTTACTATAATAGTACATAATATAATTATACTTATATTTTAATACGGAGCTTCTATAAACAAAAAAATTTAGAGGTTCTTATTGGTGCAAATTAGGCTATTCTGGAAGCTGTGGTGATTCTTTCAGACCCTTTTTAATGATAGAAAATAAGTTTTTGGGTATTCAAATATTTAATTTATTTTTCAAGATGACAAATGACTAGAACTACTTAAGCTCTTGGAAAACTCTTACTGGATTTAGAACATAACCAAAATTGTATTTTAACATATAAAAGTAAATCTTGTATGACTTTGTCAAATTTATTTTAAAAGTACTCTAATAATTACCAAATAAACAAGTTTAAATGATTGCCAAAACAGTAAATGTAGCTGATTAAGAATATTGAATGGTGGAAGTCATTCTTTCTTTAACCAATTTTTAGATGTTGCTGTATTGCATCGACATCTATTTAATTTAACTTGCTAATGGTTTGTGGTTAAGGTTGTAAACATTTATGTACCAGTTTTTTGAAAACTTCATATTTTATAAATTTAGAGCATTACAGATAATACAAAACCATTCTTATTTTAAAAATAAAGAAACTGAGGCCAAGTTTATTAGACTTATTGATGAGTGGAACCTGATTTTAAGAGTTTTGATACAGCACTCTCTCCAGTGGTTAAGTCCTATATAGGTTTCAAGAGGTCATTACCCCAGATAAAATAATACAATCTGTAATGTAATTACCAAAATAAAAATAGAAATGATTTTATATTTTTAGGGAAATTTTAATATTGGTCTCATGTACTCCTAAGATACCACTGAGTACATGCAAAAAATTAAGAAAATGAACTGCATGTATTTAGAATGTTAAAGAAATATTGAGTCACCAGGCCCTGATGATACATTAAGACTTCATCAGGCTTTGCAGGACCAAATAGCCTTAAAATTGTGACAGTTGGTGGAAGACACTTTTGGTTTAACACCTAAAATTCAATACCAGTGACCATTAGCTGGAGTAACCTGAGCAATTTCATTTGCCATACATCTCAGGAAAGTAACATAATGTTAAATAAATGTTCAGAGATTTAGAAAGCAAAGAGGGCCCATTCAACTGAGATATCAGAAGAAATTTTATTTATAGTGGCAAAAATCGCTTGTGCTTGTGCCCATGAAAGTGAAATGTACTTAGCTGTCCATTTCTGATGCTGTTGGTCAGTAAGTAATTCATCATGTATATCCGTGGGTGACTTCTTATAACCCCTTTTATAAAGATCCTACAATACAAAAAGAAACAAATAGAAACAAATGGTTTCAGCTGAGCCTGGAAAAGAGCAGGTTCAGGATCCAAGAAAGAGCTCGAGGAAGGCAATCACAGAATTAGAGCAGCCTTGCTGGGGGACAGGGTAAAACTGAAGAAAGAATACACTGAAGACTGTAAAACCCGATGAAGTAAAGAAAAAAAGAATGCAGGAGCCCCCTCCCAGCTGCCATGCATTGGCCTTTATCTGCCCATAGCTGGAGATAAGCAGCTTGCTGGAAGGCAGATTTCCATTTAATGCAGTTTAATTTTACATGATGCTTCATACTCTCAATGCTCCACCCTGTGGTTTGGCCTTTTATACACGGCACCATTTGCTCTGGGGAGATAGCTCAAGTCAACGCAAAAGGCTTTCTAATCTAACATGAAAATAATGCATTGTGTTTATAATCGAATTATTAGCCAACGAAGACTGCTAAGAAATGCAGTATGGCATTTCAGTCGAGCAGTATGACATAAAATTATATCTCCCAACACAAAATAACTGATTTAATGTGCTCCATAAGTGTATTCCCAAAAAGCCTGACAATTTAAAACTGTCTTGAATATGGCAAGTGTTTTCCAGACATACAGTGTTTGTGTTTGCATCAAAATGAATGAAACAAGGAATTAACTGCTTTGTATGGGCAGCAAGGCACTTCCTTTTCAGCTAGATCACTGATATCCACATTGTTTATATCCTTGATCCTAGTAATTATAATGTTCATGTGATGGCCTAAACTAGACCATTCAAACAGAAGTTTGCATTAAGACTCCTTCATTCCTCATGAACTGAAATGTCAATGTAGGTTCTCATTCTTCCGTTACTTCCTTGATGCTTCTTGATTAGTTTCTTGGATTTCTTAATGATCCTTTGATCCCTGGAGTCAGTTATAACTATTTAGTCTGTATCAAGGGTAAATATCCACTATGTATGCTGCTACATTATTGTACAGCGAAACAACAATGCAACCTGAAACTAGAAGATGTGAATCTTGTCTTTTGCTACCTGTCTAATTTCGAATGTCGCTTAACCCCTATTGAATTCCAGGGTCTGTTTAGCAGTTGTATGGAGATAACGGCTCCCTCAAAGAGCTTTTGAAAGACTTAAATGAGATAAATAATATGAAAACACCTATTAGACTCTAGTTCTTCCCTAGATACTACATGTCCTGCCAGTTCATATTTGAACTAATTTTTCCCCAGTTAGGCTCCTGCCTCCTGAATTTCTACCTCAGTGCACATCACCATGTCCTCTCCTCCAGGAAACCAAATCAGACATCTTATCTTCTCTGTCTCACTTTCCTCATCCAATTCAGGATCTGACAATGTTGTACATACATTAACGACACTTCAAAATTGTTCCCCAGCTCTCTGTTCCCACTATCATGACCTCAGTTTGGGCTCTTATTGCCTCTTGAGCAGCTTCTTCACTGGTCTCCTTGCCTTAAGTCCTTCCCCTCAACAATCTGTCATCCACTGTGCTGCCAGGGTTATAACATAAATGTGACTATAGCACTCTCCAGCTTAAAATTATTTAATAAGAACTGTTTTACGTGATATGGAGGCAGCAACCCCACCAGTGTCTCATAAATTGCCATTATATTAAAAAAGAAAAAAAAAGGAAAAACAAAGATGGTGACTGAAAGATTCTGCTAATAGGTTTAATTACCATCAACCAACCAATAGCCAGGAGAGCCTGTTGGGTCTGGGTGGAGGGAAACAATTAGTGCCCCACCTCTGCCTTCCCTAATGAGAGGGCAGTCATTGCTTGTCTGAGGCTCCATCCCTTCACTCTCCCACACCAGCTTCCCTGGAACTCAAAGAATGAAGTCCTGAAAGCAGGAGAAATAGCCTTTTAGCAGACATGCTAAAGGCTAAATTTTTTTCATCCATCTTTTCTGAGTAACAAAAATCAGGCAATGGCAAGGTAAATATATTGTTCTTTTTTTTCTCTAATGTATCCTTTTTTAAATATACTTTAAGTTCTGGGGTACATGTGCAGACTGTGCAGGTTTGTTACATAGGTATACATGTGCCATGGTGGTGGTTTGCTGCATCCATTGCCAGGTCATCTACATTAGGTATTTCTTCTAATGGTATCCCTCCCTAGTCCCCCCAATCCCCTGCTATTCCTCCCCTAGCCCTCTACCCCACAGGCCCCAGTGTGTGATGTTCCCCTCCCTGTGTCCATGTGTTCTCATTGTTCAACACCCAATTATGAGTGAGAACATGCAGTGTTTGGTTTTCTGTTCTTGTGTCGATTTGCTGAGAATGATGGTTTCCAGCTTCATTCATATCTCTGCAAAGGACATGAACTCATTCCTTTTTTATGGCTGCATAGTATTACATGGTGTATATGTGCCACATTTTCTTTATCCAGTCTGTCATTGATGGGCATTTGGGTTGGTTCCAAGTTTTTGCTATTGTGAACAGTGCCACAATAAACATATGTGTGCACACGGATCTTTACAATAGAATGATTTATAATCCTTTGGGTATATACCCAATAATGGGATTGCTGGGTCAAATGGTATTTCTATTTCTAGGTCCTTGAGGAATCACCACACTGTCTTCCACAATGGTTGAATTAATTTATACTCCCACCAACAGTGTAAAAGCCTTCCTATTTCTACAGATCCTCTCCAGCATCTGTTGTCTCTTAATTTTTTAATGATCGCCATTCTAACTGGTGTGAGGTGGTATCTAAATGTGGTTTGATTTGCATTTCTTTAATGACCAATGATAATGAGCTGTTTTTCATGTGTTTGTTGGCTGCATAAACGTCTTATTTTGAAAAGCATCTGTTCATCTCATTTGGCCACTTTTTGATGCGGTTGTTTGTATTTTTCTTGTAAATTCGTTTAAGTTCTCTGTAGATTCTGGATATTAGCCGTTTGTCAGATGAGTAGATTGGAAAACTTTTTTCTCAGTCTGTTGGTTGCTGGTTCAATCTATTAATAGTTTCTTTTGCTGTGCAGAAACTCTTAAGTTTAATTAGATCCCATTTGTCTATTTTGGCTTTTGTTGCCATTGCTTTTGATGTTTTAGTTATGAAGTCCTTGTCCATACCTATGTCCTGAATGGTATTACCTAGGTTTTCTTCTA
This sequence comes from Cheracebus regulus, assembly GCA_963574635.1. NCBI lineage: Eukaryota > Metazoa > Chordata > Mammalia > Primates > Pitheciidae > Cheracebus > Cheracebus regulus. The sequence goes on along the minus strand of CAUYQU010030099.1, from coordinate 1,052 downwards.
GAGTTTTTATGGTGTTTTAGGCCTCATGTTTAAATATTTAATACATCTGGAATTAATTTTTGTATAAGATGTAAGGAAGGGATCAAGTTTGAGCTTTCTGCATCTGATTAGCCAGTTTTTCCAATACCATTTATTAAATGGGGAATCCTTTCCCCATTGCTTGTTTTTGTCAGGTTTGTTGAAGATCAGATGGCTATAGTTGTGTAGCATTTTTCCGGGGGCCTCTGCTGTGTTCCATTGGTTTGTATCTCTGTTTTGGTACCAGTACCATGCTGTTTTGATTACAGTGCCTTGTAATATAGTTTAAAGTCAGGTAGAGTGATGCCTCCAGCTTTTTTTTTTTTTTTTATTAGGATTGTCTTGGCTATGTGGGCTCTTTTTTGGTTCTATATGAAGTTTAAGTTGTTTTTTTTCAACTCTGTGAAGAAAGTTATTGGTAGCTGGATGGGGATAGCATTGAATCTGTAAATTACTTTGGGCAGTATGACCGTTTTCACAATATTGATTCTTCCTAACCATGAGCATGGAATGTTTTCCCACCTGTTTGTGTCCTCTCTTATTTCCTTGAGCAGTGGTTTGTAGTTCTTGTTGAAGAGGTCCTTTACATCCCTTGTTAGTTATATTCCTAGGTATTTTATTCTTTTTGTAGCAATTGTGAATGGAAGTTCACTCATGATTTGGCTCTCTGTTTATCTATTATTGGTGTATAGGAATGCTTGTGATTTTTACACATTGATTTTGTGTCCTGAGACTGCAAAGTTGCTTATCAGCTTAAGGAGATTTGGGGCTGAGATAATGGGGTTTTCTAAATATACTGTCATGTCAACTGCAAACAGTGACAATTTGACGTCTCTTCCTATTCGAATATCCTTTATTTCTTTCTCTTGCCTGATAGCCCTAGCCAGAACTTACAATACTATGTTGAATAGGAGTAGTGAGAGAAGTTATCCTTGTCTTATGTCAGTTTTCAAAGGGAATCCTTCCAGCTTCTGCCCATTTAGTATGATATTGGCTGTGGGTTTGCCATAAATAGCTCTTATTATTTTGAGATA
>CAUYQU010030098.1:0-30895 GCA_963574635.1 Cheracebus regulus | reverse complement strand
TTGAGTGGAGGAGTCAGTTTCCCCCAGGAGGGGTCTTACAACTCCTCCCGGGTTTCGGCACCACTTGTAAGGTTTGTTTCTGAGGATAAAACGAAGAAACTGAGGCCAGCACCAAAATAATCCAATGCAAGGGAATTTATTCAGGCTCCCGGGTGAGGTTCTGCAGTCCAGACAGGAGGGGCCAGAGAAGTCACATGGACTCCTCTCAGACAGGGGGTTTTATAGGGAGTGAAACAGCTCAATTGGTTGTGGGAGAGCAAGACTGCTATTGAGTAAGTTACAAGCCTTGACCTAGGACTTGGCTTGTTGTTGGTTGGAATTACTTGCCTGCTATTGGTTGTTAAGACTCGACTGCTATTGGTTGTTGAAACTCAGCTGCTATTGGTTGTTAAGACTTAGCTGCTATTGGTTATTAAGAAGCTATGGTTGTAGCACCTTGTTTGCATACTGGGCTCTTTAAGGTAAGACTAGGCTGTGCGAGCAAGGGAGAAGGGAACATGCCCGAGCATGTCTGAGCTTGCTCGGGGCTTTTAAAAGGAAAAAAATGAGGGAGGGTGTGTCCGAGCTCCCAGCAAGGCAACCGGCCTTACACTGACCTCAAGTGATCTGCCTGCCTTGACCTCCTAAAGTGCTGGGATTAAAGGTGTGAGCCACCATGACTGGCCCTTTTTTTTTTTTTAAGTGAAAGCAAGTTTATTAGAGAAGTGAAGAAACTAAAGAACAGCTACTTCATAGAGCAGCTCCGAGGGCTGCTGGTTGGCTGCTTTAACAATTCTCTATTTGCTTGTAGCGTTTGACCATATGGCTATAATGAGTCTCAGTGTAGATTTCTTTAAGAATATTCTTTTTGGACTTGTTACCTTTTGGATCTGAATACGCATGTCTTTCATCGGATTTGAGAAGTTTTTAGCCATTTTTTCTATGAATGTTTTTTCTGCCCCATTCTTCTTGGTCTCCTCTGATTGTACACTTGACCTTTTGACTCTGTTCTAAAGACTCTGTGTATGATTGTACACTTGACCTTTAGACTCTGTTCATTTTTCTTCATCTTTTTCTTCATTCTTCAAATTGTGTAATCTTTCTTGTGTGTAGTGACTGAAGTTTCTGTTCTTCACAGTCAGCCAGTAACCTGACAAAATTCCCCCTTCCCAAAAGGTATTCTCTTCCCTTTATATCTTCTGATAGATGCTTTCGAGGGAAGCTTCTGTAGCCCAGGAAGGCTGAAAGCAAGGCAAGGTCTGCTTCAGTCCCTAAGGGAACCACTAGACCAGCCAAAACCCTGAACCCCATGCTTTGGAGGACAGTGTTCCCACTGCCCACCCTAGCACCACCAGATACCCCGGGAGTGCAGGCTACTGTCCTGTAGCTCCAGGAAAGCAGGAACAGTGGCTGAGAACCATGGATGGTAGGTAGCAGGCGTATAATGATCCAAAATGATTCCAGAGTCTTGAAATAGTTGATAGCAGTTGCTCAGTAGTTCCTGTGGGAGCGTCTGACCCCTAGAGCTTCCTGCTCCACTGTTGTGCACAATGTCACCCCTCCCAGTGTTTTTGATCATATGTGGATGATTCTTGTTTTATTACAGCTATTACAGTGGTGGCTGAAAATTTGCTTATCTAGTTCTTTCATTTCTTCTATTTCTGTTATTGGCTATTTCCAGCAAAAAAGAGGAACTATTGCTTTCCTGTAGATTTATGCTAGAAGTTGATATTGATGCTGAGAATAAAGTTTCCTATTTTTGTAATGATACATATAGAGAGAGCTCATTTTATATACATGGAAGTGTATGTGGATAATCTCATGTCTGTAACTAAATGTTTGGATATTTTGTAATTATGAATAGACATAAATTTTGCATCTATAGTCCTAGCATGAATATAAGTATGTATGGATAAAAATGTCTTTACCTATATTGCCGTACAATAGGAACTTACAGGATTATCTGTATATGATTATTTATCTTGGAAGCTATAAATGCCCACTTAGCGTGAAGATGGTTAGAGATGTGTACAGTCCCAGACACATTTGCCTGTATAACAGGGGGCATGCTAACATTTATTCAGCACTTGCCATCTACCAGGCACTGGTCTCAGTATCTAACACGTTAGCATGCTTAGCATTAGCGCTTTTGTTTTTCTTTTTGAGGTGGATTCTCACACTGTCACCTGGGCTAGAGTGCAGTGACGCGACCTGAGCTCATTGCAACATCTGCCTCCCAGGTTCAAGTAACTCTCCTGCCTCAGCCTCCCGAGTAGCTGGGATTATAGGCACCCGCCACCATGCCAGGCTAATTTTTGTATTTTTAGTAGAGACAGGGTTTCACTGTGTCGGCCAGACTGGTCTCAGACTCCTGACCTCAAGATCTGCCTTCCTTGGCCTCCCAAAGTGCTGGGATTACAGGCATGAGCCACTGTGCCCGACCAGCATTAGCTCTTTTAATGCTCATAATGTCCTAATCAGGTTGTTCAGATCAGGAAACCGAGGCTCAGGGAGGTGAAGTAACTGGTCCACGGCCACAGAGCTAGAAAGTGGCAGAACCCACATTGAAACCGGAGACTTTGACAGCAGAGTCTGCCATCGATAGGTACCAACATGTCTTTTTAAGGAGACCACAGAAAGTTAGGTGTTTTAGGACAGTTTTAACATTTGGTATCTTTGTAGCTTTTGGTTTAAAAATCTACTTTATAGGGAAAAATACGTATTATACTAATTAACACTTAAATGAGGTATAAGTTTATTTTTATATTTTTGGGACTGGAACAATAAAAAAGCTTCTTAAACCTTACTTGATAAAAAAGGGATAGCTTTTCAAACTTGATTGTTGAGATATTTGGGGCCTGTGCCTGCAAAATAAATAAATAGCAAAAATTGTGAAAAATAAGCAAAAGACATGAAAACAGTTAAAGCAGAAGTGAATCCTAATCGCTCAGAACTACTAGAGTGTGAAGGTTGATTCCTGCTGGCAAGGTCATTTGAAGTAGTGCTGAGGTCTGCTCTGCTGAAAGCTAGGCACTGGCTTCATTGTTTTATTGGGATTATAACATCTTTCCAGATTTAAAAAAAAATACCCTCGAACGGCTGCCTCAGCCCTGTTCTTTCTAGGTGAGTGGGATTTTTACAGAGAGCCTTACTGGGAAGAGCTTCCCATTACAGACACTCTGGTTCCCTAGGTGATTGGCACACCTAGGCTGCCTTCGAGTGGCCATGAATCCCTTCTCTGCCTTCAGTGCCCAGTGGATTCTGGGGGGCATAGATTAAATTCCCTCATCACTGCATAAATTAGCTAAATTAAATGCAAACCACCACCTTGCTCCTCCAGCCTCCAGAGGGCTGCGCTGTCCTGCAGAGCAATGGCACCATCATCTGTCTCTGGGCAGTGTCCAGTTTGTTTGGGGACAGGCTTTTCCACTCTGGATGAAAACAGAATTTCCCTTCACTTAGTGGCAAAGTTGATGTTTGTATTTTAAATTAAGCTTTATAGCATTAGGATTATTGAAAGCCTACTTATTCCAATTTCCAAAAATGAAACTAAGAGAAACTGTGTTTTTTTATCTGTAATATTGCCCCTAATTTTGTAGTTAACTGCTGAATGACAGCCACGTTTTCTGGTGATATTGATGAGCAAACATTTTATGTACATGTGGAATACCGAGTAGTATTAAATAATTCAATTTGCATGAAGAGGAAACTGAAGAGGCCTCTGAACTGCCCAGGTAAAGAATGTGTATTATTTATAGTGAGCTGCTTGTTGTGAGTCTGCACTGAGGCACCTGCGCAGGCCTGGGAGCCCCCGAGAGCCCCCAGGAACCTGTGGGGGTGTGCAGCCGCAGTGCTGGACGAATATCTTGGTCCTGAGAGTTCAGGGAAAGCTCCCTGTTTCTTTCCTCCTCCCTGTGGGTCTATGGAAGGATGATAGAGAAGGGATGTCCTTGCCACCACCTTCAGGTAGAGGCTTTGGGGAGTCTAAACAGAGGGCTGTGGGTGGGCAGTTTACGTGCCGTGGGATCCCCAGGGAGAGTTAGGGTGCCTGTCTTTCTCCCCTCAGTGTTTTGTCATTTGCATTGCTTGCATTTCCAAGTAGGCGGCGGGGGGAGGCCAATTTGCAGTGAGGAATCTCTGGAAATAGGGTTTAAGCAGCATGAGGCTCGGATTCTGAGTACCTGTAGTACATGGGATGGTAGTTCTGGTGTCCTTGGTGGCAGTGTTACGGTACATAATGAGTAAGCAGCAGTCTGTATGGAGCACCTGGCGTTTTCAGTTATTGCGCCCTCAACAGCAGGTGTTTTAGTCCACTCTGTTAAACATGAGGCCGCCAATGGCAGGAGCTGGGACTTGTCCAGAGCTGAGCTGCCTGCCTTGGCCACACAGGGTCCCTGAGGCCTCACAGTGCTCCCCAGGTTACTGGTTCTCTGTGGCTGTGGAGTCAGCATTTCCAACCTCCATTTATCTCGGGTTTTCTTTCCTTGGGTCAGGGAGATCCTGCTGCTGTGAACCCTGGCATCTGACCTTGGCCTCTCTCCATTGATCGTGGCAGCAGGAGCATGGCTGTTCCTGACTTCTTACCCCTGCCATCCTAGCTGATGCCCTGAGTGTGCACACAGCTATGCTGCAGGGAAGTTGGACACTGGATGCTGGGCATCAGCACTCCTGCCAGGGAGCTGACTCCAGCTTTGTCCATGTTAGCGTACGTTTTAGTAACATCAAGTGCCCGCCAGTCACTGAAGGGCAGCACTTGTGTCATTTGATCGAACACTGTAGGTCAGTTGGCAGGGCCCGTAGCAGCTGACAGCCCGGAAGCCCCAGCTAGCAAGCATCTTCTGCTGCCACCCTTGGTCAGAGCCTGAAGCCCAGCTCTGTGCTTCCCGGCCCTGTGCTCGCCAGGTTTCTGCTCCCCAGCCCTGTGCTCCCCAGGTCTGTGCTCCCTGGCCCTGTGCTCCCCAGCCCTGTGTTCCCCGGCCCTGTGCTCCCCAGTTCTGTGCTTCCCGGCCTTGTGCTCCCCAGTTCTGTGCTCTCCAGTCCTGTGCTCCCGAGCCCTGTGCTCCCCAGTTCTGTGCTTCCCGGCCCTGTGCTCCCCGGCCCTGTGCTCCCCGGCCCTGTGCTCCCGAGTCCTGTTCTCCCCAGCCCTGTGCTCCCCAGCCCTGTGCTGTCCAGTCCTGTGCTCCCCAGCCCTGTGCTTCCAAGCTCTGCCCAGCACTGTGACCCTGGGCCAGGCCATGTCCATGCCTGGGAGCAGAGTCCATGCCATGGTTGGCCAGCCACACATGGCATCCTGGGACCGTGTCTGTCCTGGCTGTACCCCTGAGGGCTGTCCACCCTCTATACCAAATCTAGGGCGTCAAAGGATTTCTTACCCAAAGGAAGCTGGGGTGAGCTGAGAGAACTCTGAGAAGCAAATGTGGGTTTGATTAATGTTATGGGGGAAGAAATAAAATATGCCATGTAGTATTTTTACAGACCTAGCAGACTCCACCCTTCTAGGGTGGTCCACTGTCTGGGAACAAGGCCTTTGCATGGGACCATGGAGCCCACCCCTCTCAGACATGGCGGAGCCCACCCCTCTCAGCCGCTGCTTTCAGGGGAAGAAGCTGGACGGAAATAAAGCCCCCCACGCCTGGCCACCACAGGAATCCCCTCTCAGGACAGTGCCCGAGGTGCAGAGGCCATGCCCACACCTCCCTGCCCTTCACTCTGTGACACATGTTCATTTTCCAGTGGCCCTGCAGGGTTGGGATGGGCTGGGGTGTCCACCGGCATTTCACGCCGGGGCACCTCTCACCCAGATAAGCCAACCTCTAACCCTAGGGGAGGCCCCCAGCCCGGCCAGGGCAAAGTGTTGGTTTCTTAGACGCCACTAGGGCAGGTAGAGGCTGGGTCCCTGGGAAAGGGGGAGAGAAACCAAGCAGCAAGAATGCGAGTGTAGACATGCGTTTCAACTCCTGTCCAGAGCTTCATTAATAGTGGCCTGTGGTGCCACCATGGGTCTGAAGGAGACAGTGTTCTGAGGTAGCTGCACCCCCTACAATGGGACAGCGAAGCTACGGAGCTCGTTTCCAGGTTCTGCCTCCCCAAAACCACTCTCCACCTGCAGCAGCCCAGGACTGTCCCTCCAGGGGGCCTCCCTGTGACACATCCCTATCACCCGCAGAGGGTGGAACTGCTTAACGGCCACACCACCATGCACGTGGGGTGCTGCATCTGTGGTTCAGTGTTTATTCCGGTATTCTGTAGTGTGTTTTAACTTTGGGTATGGGAAGGACTGGCTCCATAATGAACCTCACGCCTCCCCAGGAGCACTGCTGTGTTGCATGTGCAGAGCCAGCAGGTGTACGTCTCGTTGACCCATTGGATTTACATCAGTTTTTGTTTTGTCAAATAACATACTCATATGGCTTAAAAATGAAAACATTCAGGCCAGGTGTGGTGGCTCACACCTGTAATCCCAGCCCTTTGGGAGGCCAAGGTGAGGATCACTTGAGCCCAGGAATTTGAGACCAGCCTGGGCAACATAGGGAGACTTTATCTGTACAAAAAAGTTTAAAAGTAGCTGGGCGGGGTGGTGTACACCTGTAGTCCCAGCTACTTGAGGGCTGAGGTGGGAGGACTGCTTGAGCCCAGGAGGCTGAATGCCACTGCACCCCAGCCAACAAGAGGGAAACGCTGTTTCAAAAAAAAAAGTCAAAAAGTTGTAAGTATGTTGACATCAGCAATCCCCTCTGTTGCCTTCACCTTCCCATCTCTCTGCTTAGAGGGAGCCACGTTTCCATCTTAGATATTTCTTCTGATATTTGTGTCCGTGCCCTAATTGTACTATTTTATAGCATACAGAGTATGAGCAAGGTAATTAAACCTCATTCTGCTGTTGTTTCTTATACTCTCCAGGCTCCTCAGTGGCCACTGTGTGTTTTCGCTATTGTCACTGTGTACCATTGTCCACTGCAGAACCCACAGGTTGGCCACAATTACACTTCTACTCTTTTGCCAGGTTTGGCTTTATAGAGGCTGAGGTTGTCTGGGCTTTTACTGGCTTATCTTTTTTTTTTTTTTTTTGAAACAGTCTCACTCTGTCACCCAGGCTGGAGTGCAGTGGCGCAGTCTCAGCTCACTGCAACCTCTGCCCCCCAGGCTCAAATGATTATCTTCCCTCAGCCTCCTGAGTAGCTGGGATTACAGGCATCTGTCACCATGCCCAGCTAATTTTTGTATTTTTAGTAGAGACAGGGTTTCACCATGTTGGCCAGGCTGGTCTTGAACTCCTGACCTCAAGTGATCCGCGTGGCTGGGCCTCCCAGAGTGCTGGGATTACAGGCATGAGCCATTGCCCTGGCTTACTTTTTAATGAACTTACTCTTAATTTTTCCAAATGCTGCATCAGCCCTGTCAAAAGCCTACCCTATTTTTCCCAAATGCTCAGCAGGCAGTACATTGCAGTCTGTTTAGGGTGAGTCACCCCCCATCCCTGGCCCGGCTGAGCTCCTACACCAAAGCCTCCCCACTTGGATGGAGGCCAGATCCTGAGACTGTGTCTTCGTTTTTCTTGGTTCATCCCTCATTTTGCTGAACTGTGTGTTGAGCATGGGTTATTTAGCTTCCCAGGCAGAAAGAAAGTCCTCTATCCTTAACACATGGAATGCCCTGAGTTGGCTCTGAACTTTCAGCCTTGCTGCTGTGGGCACAGTGCTGTTCTGATCCCTGCTGCTGTGACGTGGGGCTGCTGTTTCTCTCTGGGTATCTGTAGTTTGGGCTCAATCATTAGTTTGCTCTGAAGTTTGCGAGGGTGTTCTTGGTGCAGGTGCCTTTCATTTGTTGTCCCAAGGGGAAGGACGTTTCCATTTCTGCTTAGAAAAGTCTTGTAATTTTCCAGTCATTTCCCCTTTCCCTTCCCTTGGCCCCCTTTTCTGGGCTTTTTGAGGATGTGTAGAGCTTTGGGATTGATTATTTTGCAGGAGAGAGAGGCAAGGAGAAAATCCAAATAAAAGTGCTATAGGAGAAGAGAGTCAGGCAGTTTCAGAAAGCAGGCCACCATATTTTGAACATTTTTCTTTCTTTCTTTTTTAAAAAATGTATTTTACTTTAAAAAATGTAGTGGTGGTAAAAAACACATAACATGAAATTTACTCTCTTAACCATTTAAGTGTACAGTTCTGTAATGTTAACTACATTCACTTAGTTGTGTAACAGATCTCTAGAACTTCTCCCCCACCCAGTTTATGAAGGTATAATTGACATAAAAATGGCATACATTTATGGTATAAGAAGTGATTTTTTTATATGTATACATTATAAAATTGTTAAATTTAGCTAATTAACATATCTGTCTTATCACATACTTAATACTTTTTGTGGTGGCATTTAAGATCTCTCGTAGCAGTTTTCACATATACAATGCATCTTATTAACTGTAGTCACCATGTCGTGCAGTACATTGCCAGAACTTACTCGCGCCTTACCCGAACCTTTGCACCTCACCCAGCATCTCCACGTCTCCCAACCCCACCCCTGCTCACTCCCGTTCCACGCTCAGCTTCTCTGCGCCAGCTGCTCTAGCGTCCACTTCTAAGTGAGGTCTGCAGTGTTTGTCTCTCCGTGCCAGCCTTATTTCACTTAGCATTAATGTCCTCCATGTTGTTGCAAATGACAAGATTTTCCTCTTTTTTGAGGTGTGATAATATTCCATTGTACACAGAAGTACAGTGAGCCTTTTCTATCTGTGGGTTTAACTAACCATGGATCAAAAATGTACTTAGGCCTGTGATGGTTGTCTCTGTACTGAACATGTAGAGACTTTCTATTTTCTTGTCATTATTCCCTAAACAATATGGTATAACAACTACTTACACAGCATTTACCTTGTATTAGGTATTATATGTAATCTAGAGGTGATTTAAAGTATACAGGAGGCAATGCATAGGTTATAGGCAAATACTACACCATTTTATAGAGGGAGCTGAGCATCTGTGATTTTGGTATCCATAAGGAGTCCTGGAACCACCTGTATGGATAGAAGGATGACTATATATAATCATACATCACATACCAATGTTTCAGTCAGTGATGTACTGCATATACCATGGTGGTGCCATAAGATTACAATGCTGTAGCTCTGTACCTTTTCTATGTTTAGATATGTTTAGATTGCCATTGTGTTGCAACTGCCTCCAGTATTCAGTACATGAACTTCCTGTAGCCTAGGAGCAATGGACCCATATAGCCTAGGTTTGTAGTAGCCTGTGCCATCTTGGTTTGTGCAAGCACACTCTGTGATGTTTGCACAATGAAATCACCTAACACATTCTTAGAACTTACCACCTTTGTTAAGTGATGCATGACTGTATCTTTGAGATGCTGTTTTGAATTCTTATTGTCACAGGTGAGTAGTGACTGTCTGAGGCTGTTGGCACAGGGTTAAGAAGGATTTACCAAGAAAGGCGGAGAAAAAGTAGAAAATTACGTTGTAGGTAGGTAAGGAAAGGCAGAGAGAAAGTAGAAAAATGTGTTGCAAGGGTGCAACAGGCAGAGCAGGAAGAGAGAAGCTGACTGCAAACAGAGCTTTGCTGGGGATTTTATAGAATAGTGTTTATGCTGCATGCTGAAGAACGCTTTGTGCAGTACTGAGAAGGCCAAGGTTGCAGTGAGCTAGTGTGCAGGTGTCTGGTGAGAAGTTGGGCACAGGCAGACTGTGTGTCCTGGACCAGAAAGAAGTACAGACCTGGAGCTTACCTACTTTTCTTTTGGCTTCCCCTTCTTCTGCCAGCCTGGCTCCTTTTCCCTCATTAGGGCCTCACAGTGCCTTCCTGTACAGAAGTTTTCAAGTTTCACATAGTTCCCTTTGTGTATCTTTGCTTTTGTTGCCTGTGCTCTTAGTGACAGATCTAAAAAATCACTGCCAAATCCAACATCAAGAAGCTTTTTCTCTGTGTATAAAACTATAAAAAAAAAACTAGTTAAAACTGTTAAAAATTTTATAGTTTTAGGTCTTACCTTTAGGTCTTTGATCCATTTTTGGTAAATTATACAAAATTTAATTTTTATATATGGAAGAAGAGAAGGGTTAAACTGAGTTCTTTTGCTTGCGGATATCTGTAGCTTTCCCTGCAGCATTTATTGCAGAGACTGTCTTTTTCCTGTTTGTGCTCATAGCATCCCCATTTGAAGATCGTTTGACTGTATACATGGGGGTTGATTTCTGGTGTCTGTATTCTGTCCCATGGGTCCATGCTGGGACCACACTAATTTGACTGCTGTATGGGATTGATTTTTAATTTCCCTTTTTTTCTCTCTCGTTTTTTATCTTTATTGTTTCGATACCATTTATAGGAGTTTTCCTTGTCTTCTGATCCTGCTGTTGACATTTGTTTTGCCACTGTAACATGTCAGTGTCCGGGAAACCTCCATTGGTCTCGGATCGTTCTTTTTGCCCAGCAGTCTGTTTTGTTTCCTGGCTGACATGGCTTTCCTCTCACCCTCTATGGGTAGTGCAGTTTTTCTGTGTGCACGTGTGTGTGTCTTGGGCTCAGCCCCATCATTACTCTTCTCCTACATCTGTCTGGCATCACCGGCTCCAGAATCCAGGGAGTGGAGTGTGTGTGAACATCGGAATTCTGAGCCCCACCTTCAGGCTGCTCCACTGCTTCTGAGACCCTCCACAGTTCCTCGAGGTTCATGGTTTGTTTGCTGTCTTGTTGCCTGGGCTGTGTTCTGGGGCTCTTGGATCCCAGGGCAGCCACTTGAAGCAGCCAGCCTGTCTGCAGCAGGGTTCCTGTGTGGCTGAGTCAGGCCGCTTTCCAGGTGAATGCAGTCTTTTGTGAAGCCTTGGGGTTTTTCTAAGCCTTCCTGGCCAGGGTTTCCAATTCCCTCATTTGTTAAGGTTGGTCATGGGGTATTTGAGAGGCTACAGAAAGACGCTTTGTCCCTCTTCCTGGGATGAGGGGAGGACAGGTTCTATTGGGTGTACGCAAATAGAACAGTACTTCCTTGTTTCCATTATTTTGAAAATGTGGCTGGATATTGTCTTGGATGGGGAATTGTCACGGAAAAGTCTTTGACTGACTTGTAAACCTGCTGTGTCTGACTCACCTGCTTGCCTGCATCTGACTCACCGGTAGGGGTGAAGCACCTGCTCTCTCTCTGGGCAGAGTCTGAGATGCAGGGGCGAAGGAGAGGAGAGGAGTGGCTCTGAACGCCTAGTAAGTCAGCCATGGACTTGAGAAGGCTCATTGCAGCCTTGAGAAGTGGCGGGGACTGCCTGTGCTGCCCTGCTCACATGGGGACGGTGGGGCAGAACCGCAGGTCTCCTTGGGGGCTGGCTGGCCAGATGGATGGGCTCGCCCATCCATCATGGCCTGTGCCATGAGCCCTCGAAGGCAGGGCCAGAGGGGGCCACTCTGCCAAACTCCGGCCCTGCTGGCCAGCCTTCCTGTGAACAGGAACTGTCTTATGGGAACTGAAGCTCCTTCCCTCTTCTTGAAATCCCAGCCCAGCCTCAAAAGCATAAATCTGTGGCTCTGGGAAAAGGGAAGTGGCATGGCTGGGGCCTCCTGAGATCCCCAAGTATGGAGGGGCCCAGCAGGCCCAGCTGCTGTGGGTGGCGAGGAAGGAGCTCATTCTCCAGCCTTGCTGCCCCTGCAGTCCCAGCCGTGGTGGGGTCTTTCCTTCTTTGTGCCTCTCCTGGCTCCACAGAGGGTTTGCAGTGTCATGGGCCAGGCCTGGCCACACACACAGCTGTCCTAGGGGCAGCCGGGGCTCTGGAGGTTCCAGTTTGAGACTTTCCCCCTCTTGTTTAGAAAGGGAAATATGCCCGTGAGAAAGAACTTTGAGTCCCCATTTTGTGCCTTCCCCGGTGTAGTAAAAATAGCTGTAGTGTAGGGAGAGCTGAGAGCCAAGGCCGAGCACCCGCAGCTGGCTGAGGTGCAGGACCTGCCCACAGCCAGATGAAGAGGTCCCTTTTTGACCCTCTGATGTTGGGAAAACAGCCTAGCCGTGTGTTTCCTCCAAGCCCAGCTGCCCGGGGAGCACTCCTGGACCTTCCCAGAGTCACAGCTTATGGGGCATGGTCAGGAGGAAACAGTGGTTGGTTCATGCCTTTCAGGGCTCACAAAGAGGAAGGAGCAGGGGTGTTCAATGCAGGAGGTTTTGTCTTCTCCCCTGCCCTCCAGATTACATATGCCCATGCAAACAGGAGGTGATGTAAGAGAAAACCCTGTCTCTCTGTGAGAATACTAAGTGTTCATGATGTTATAGCCCTACGCACAAGAGCACATTGTCATTTTTTAAAATGAGGAAGGCAGGGAAAGATCTCTCAGTACAAGTTTAAAAACAAGTTGGAAAATAATGTGTTCAGTGTTGTATTTTCACATATATGTGTGTCTGCGTTATGCACGTGTGCGTGCCTCACCACCCATCTGTTCCAGAGACTTAGAAATGATCTCAAAGCCTGTGCCCCAAGCAGTGATTTCTTCTGGAAGCCGGGAGGGTAGAGGGACAGGCTTATTTTGTTTTCTTTATTTTATATACTCTAAATGGTTGAATTGGTTACAACTAAAGATAAAATAGAAAAAAGTGGACGAATTTTCAAAACAGATTTGTTCATGATTCTTGGAGACACAGTAAAGGGCTGGAAATCGGGCACTGGTGACGTCCTGCTCACCTTTGCCTGGGGTACTTCCCCTCAGCCACTCTGCCCTCTCTGTCCCGTTCCCTGCCTTTTACATTCTGGATTTTACCACTTGTCTTTCTCTCTCCTTCCTTCCTTCCTTCCTTCCTTCCTTCCTTCCTTCCTTCCTTCTTCCCTCCCTCCCTCCCTCCCTCCCTCTCTCTTTTCTCTCCTTTCTCTCTTTCTTGTCTGGCTCTGTTGCTGAGGCTGGAGTACAGTGGCACTATCACAGCTCATTGCAGCCTCAACCTCCTGGCCTCTAGGTGATCCTCCCACCTAAGCCTTCAGAGTAGCTGGGACTACAGGTGTGCACCACCACACCTATTTCTATTTTCTGTTGAGAGAGGATCTCACCACTTTGCCCAGGCTTAGTTTGCTTTCTGATTTATCGTTTATAGTTTTCTGTCCATTTTCATTCTAAATGCTTTTTGTAGTTACCATCTCAAAACAGTCTGAAAGAGGGGACAGATGTTCCCAGTTCACTCCTCTTCGCCCTGTCTGAACTTCTGTGTACTCCTGTCTAAGAAGGGATGAGTAATTTGATTAGCAAATAGAGCAGACCCCTGCAGAGTAGATTATTATTTTCACCTGCACGCCATCTGAGACCATGAACCAGTTTGTTCATTCTCAGTGTGGATACAGCCTGTTTTTACAGCTTATCAACTGGTGTTTAATTAAAAGTTCAGATAGGTTCACCTTCTGCAATCACAGTGAAATGTCATGTGAAGATTCTACTTAATGTTAATTTTTTTTTTTTTTTTTTTTAAGAGACAGGATCTTGCTCTGTCACCCATGCTAGAGTGCAGTGGTGTGGTCACAGCTCACTGTAGCCTTGAATCCAGGGCTCAAGTGATCCTCCCACTTCAGCCTCCTGTGAAGCTGGGACTGCAGGCTCGCACCACTGTACCTGGCTAATGTTAATTTTTATATCATTGATTATATTGTTTTCCCGAGTAAGATGAGGAGCATACAGATTTTCCACTGGAGAGTTGATCTGAACAGATTTCAACTCCTCGTACATTCTTCTTCTGACTCTGACCTCCTACCCCATGTGGGTGATGGCAAGTAAACGCCACCCACCACATGAAAGCGACATCTATATAGAACTGGCATTTACGGTGCTATGCCTTGCTGGAAAGAGATGTTGCTTCCTTGCTCCATGTTTACAGATTGATTATGAATGAGCTTGATTGACTTTTCATGTTGTCATTTCCTTATATTTTCTCTGTTTTAGAATTGTTCCTTAGTTCTTGTGCTTACCTTATAGGCTGAACCATATGAAATTGCCATTTTTGTGAGTCAGGATGATGGCCTAATATTGGTGGTTTTATGTGGTTTATCTGAATATCTTTAGGGCATTAATGTTTTTAATGTTTTCATAACATTTTCTAGTTATACAAGTGTTCTACTTGTTCTAAAATTTTTGAGATATAAAAATATGTAAAATAGGAAATATAAATGTGTAATACCATGAAAGCATCTCTTACCATTTTGGTGTATTTGTTTCTTTTTTTCCCCTTTTTAAAATATATTTTCCCCCAGAAAGTTGCAGAAGCTTCTTGGTAGAATTGTTATAAGGCATAAATGAATTATTATATGTAAACTGACCAGTAAATATGTTAGTTATTATTAGTAGTATAAACAGTTTTTATTCTGCTACTGCCTATGCTATTAAATATTTTTCAGAAATGTGATTTTTGGCTAGGTGCAGTGGCTTACACCTTGTAATTCCAGCACTTTGGGAGGCCAAGGCAGGAGATCACTTGAGTCCAGGAGTTTGAGACCAGCCTGGGCAACATAGTGAGACCCTGCATCTCAGCAAAAAAATTTTAGATAAATTAGCAGGGCACAGTGGTATGCATCCATAGTCCCAGCTACTTGAGAGGCTGAGTCGAGAGTATTCCTAAGCCCAGGAGTTCAAGTTTATAGTGAGCTATGGTTGTGCCCCTGCACTCCAGGCTGGCTGACAGAGTGAGACCCTGTCTCTAAAGAAGTAAAAATAAATAAATGTGATTTTCAAGACTATTTAATATTCTGTCATATAAATACACAATAACTTGACAAACTATTCTCTTGTTGGATATTTTAGGTTATTTTGTTCCTTTCTTTATATAAATAGTATTCTGATGAACTTGTATCTTTGTCTATAGCTCTATTTTCTTAAATATAAGGAATTTCATGTAAGTGAGATAACAAGGCCAGTTAATATTTTAAGTATTCTTGATATGCCAAGTATTCCCCAGAAATGTTTTCTAGTTCCTTCCTCCAGCAGTGGGTGAGATCCCCTGCTTACAATAGGCATCCAGGGTTTTTAGTCTTGATAATTTGACAGTTACAAATAGCATATTTTGGTTTTAATTTCAGCATTTTTAGATGGTTATTAATTATATATTTATTTTGTGATTTATTAATATCCTCTGTATTTTTATTGGAGTTTCCTTTTTTCTTATTGTACACACTTTTATTTAGTACAATTTAGTAAAACTTTTATTCCTTATCATTTGCAAAAAAAATAATAATAATAAACCTTGTAAGAAAAAAACTAAATTTGTATATGTATATAGAAAAATTAATCTGGGCCAGGTGTGGTGGTCAAACCTGTAATCCCAGCACTTTGGGAGGCCAAGGCAGGCAGATCACTTGAGGTCAGGAGTTCCAAGACCAGCCTGACCAACGTGGTGAAACCTCATCTCTACTAAAAATACAAAAATTAGCCAGATGTGGTAGCATACACCTGTAATCTCAGCTACTTGTGAGGTTGTGGTAGGAGAATCTCTTGAACCCAGGAGGTGGAGGTTGCAGTGGGCTGAGATCTCGCCAGCCTGGGCAATAGAGAAAGATGCTGGCCGCGCCCCCCCCAAAAAATTAGAGTGTATGCTGGCCAAAATATTAATGATAGTGTTTTTAGATAGTAGTGGAATTTTTGATGGTTTTAGTTTTCTTTATACTACATATCTCTATTTTCTAATTATTCTATAATAGTTTCTTTTTTTTGAGATAGGGTTTCACTCTGCTGCCCAGGAGAACAGTGGCATTATCATGGCCCACTGCGCCCTTGAACTCTTGGGTTCAAGCAGTTTTCCTGCCTTCGTCTTCCAAAGTGTTAGGATTACAGGTGTGAGTACCATGCCTGACCTAATGGATTTTTCTTATACAACAAAGAAATTCTGGTTCTTGTGACTGATGACTGAGGGACTGTTTAACCTCATTCCCTGTTAACCTGGTCTGGCCTCTCCTGCAAAGGTAGAGCTAAGTACTCCCACTGCTTGGCCCTGTGAGGGCCACTGGAGCCTTCCCCACATGCCGGCTCCTGCCACTGCCTAGACTACATAGCTCAGCACTCGCTTTCAGTGTGGGAACGGGAGGGGAGGCAGGACAGTGTCCTGATGTTTTCTTTTTCCTTTGCACACTGCCAGCCTGCTATGGGATGGATGAAGAAGAGAATCACTATGTCTCACAGCTCAGGGAAGTCTACAGCAGCTGCGACACTACGGGGACCGGCTTTCTGGACCGTGAGGAGCTGACCCAGCTCTGCCTTAAGCTTCACCTGGAGCAGCAGCTGCCTGTTCTCCTGCAGACACTTCTCGGAAACAATCACTTCGCCAGGGTGAGTGTTGGACTTGTCGTGCAGAAAAGCACAAGGGTCTGTAATTGGCACTTAAGGGCATTTGATAAATATCAGCTGAATAAGGAATACAAGCATCAAAGGAAAGTTATTAGAAAATGGAACAGTGTCCTAGTTTTTCCCTCTATGGAAATTCTACATTGTAGAAAGTGGTTTCTTAAGATTACTTGTTTTTAATGTAACTTCCAGAGGTTTTGTTTTTCCAGAAGGATATTTTAGTGGTTTGTCACAGGGGCAGGACAGGGAGGGAGTTTTGTATGGGCCAGTGGTATGTGGTTCACAAAAACCACATGGGCTGGACCTGTGAGCAGCTCACACTGGTAATCAGAGAAAGCATCTCAGTCCCTTAAAGGCGGATTGTCTGTTACTTTCACAGTTTGAAATCCATCTAGGAGCTCGACAAAACAATTGCAAGAACAAAGGATAGCCATGTCCAGAGGTATCCCATAAGTTCATCTAGGCCAGATGTAACATGTGAAATTGGAGGGTTCTTTTCGGTCAGAAGGTCAAGATCATCTAAAATGGGGATCTAGGTCCTAGACCACAACCTGCTTTCATGATCAAAACACTAAAAAGCACCTCCCCATTTCTACTTCTTTTTATTTTTAAGTTCTGGGGTACATGTGGAGATCGTGCAGGATTGTTACCTGGGTATACACAGGCCATGGTGGTTTGCTGCATCTATCCCCCCTTCATCTACATTAGGTATTTCTCCTAATGTTTATCCCTCCCCAATCCCCCAGCCCCTGCTGTCTCTCCACTAGCCCCCCCAGCCCCCTGACAGGCCCCATGTGTGATGTTCTCCTCCCTGTGTCCATATTTTCTCATTGTTCAACACCCACTTATGAGCGAGAACATGTGGTGTTTGGTTTTATGTTCTTGTGTTAGTTTGCTGAGAATGGTGGTTTCCAGCTTCATCCATGTCCCTGTGAAGGATGTGAGCTCATCCTTTTTTATGGCTGCATAGTATTCCGTTGTGTATATGTGCCACATTTTCTTTATCCAGTCTATCATTGATGGGCATTTGGGTTGGTTCCAAGTCTTTGCTATTGTAAACATGCTGAAATGAACATATGTGTACATGTGTCTTTATAGTAGAACAATTTATAATCCTTTGGGTATATACCCAGTAATGGGACTGCTGGGTCAATTGGTATTTCTGTTTCAAGATCCTTGAGGAATTGCCACGCTGTCTTCCACAATAGTCGAACTAATTTACCCTCCCACCAATAGTGTAAAAGTGTTTCTATTTCTCCACATCCTCTCCAGTATCTTTTGTCTCCAGATTTTTAAATGATCGCCATTCTAACTGGTGTGAGATGATATCTCATTGTGGTTTTGATTTGCATTTCTCTAATGACCAGTGATGAGCTTTTTTTTCACATTTGTTGGCTGCATAAATTATTCTTCTGAAAAGTGTCTGTTCATATCCTTCGCCTACTTTTTTATGGGGTTGTTTGGTTTTTTCTTGTAAATTTGTTTAAGTTCTTTGTAGATTCTGGATATTAGCCTTTTGTCAGATGGGTAGGTTGCAAAAATTTTTTTCCCATTCTGTGTTCCTTCTTCTTAAATGTGCCTGGATGTTAGTACTAAAAGCAGTGCCTTATCTTGTTGGTCACCTTAACTTTGAAGGAAGAACTTCTTTTTCACAAGACTCAGTATTTTCTTTTTATTTGTTTTTTTGAGACAAGGTGTCACTTTGTCATCCAGAATGGAATGTACTGGAGCGATCTTGGCCCACTGCAACCACCTCCCAGGCTCAAGCGATCCTCCCGCCTCAGCCCCACAAGTAGCTGGGATTATAGGCCTGCACCACCACACCTGGCTAATTTTTGTATTTTTTGTAGAGACGGGGTTTTGCCATGTTACCCAAGCTGTTCTCGAACTCCTAAGCTCAAGCAATCCACCTGCCTTGGCCTCCCAAAGTGCTGTGAATTCAAGTGTGAGCCACTGCACCCACCGGTATTTTTATTTTGAATAAGGGGAAAAAAACCCAGCCAGTAAATTTTCCTGAATTGGCCCTTGGGCCGAAACAAATGAAGAAAAGAACACTCACTGCTGGCCTAGTAGAGAGTCTGGGTGAATCAGACCTCTTGTTAGATCCTCAAAGAAGCCTCGCCTGCACCGTCAGCAGAGCACTGTGCCTCCCTCGTAAGGAACTCTTCTCAGGCAAACTCATGCCCTTTTTCTGACTTTGTTTTCTATTCCTGCCTTTTAAAATGGGCTTACAAAGGCAAATGTATTATTGATAGATAATGATCTAGCCTCTTTTGATATCACCCGGAATTGTGTTTGTGACCTAGATGAGCAAAAGTCACATTTGTGAAAAATCAACGCTGTGGTTATTTAAGTAATACAGACAGATGGTCTGGTTTTCGAGACCAGCCTTGCCAACATAGTGAAATCCCATCTCTACTAAAAATACTATATATATATATATGTATATATATATATATATATATATATGTATATATATATATATATATACATGTATATATATATATATATATATTTTTTTTTAATTTGAGTCTGTATCTTGCTGAATTGATATTTTTGAAAAATTGAGAATTCAGAAATTAAACTTTGGAAAATTCTAAAACAAAAGAGTAACTTTTAGGTCCACGTTCAGATTGCAGGCTCTGGTGATTGATAAGCCATGTCATTCCCAAGCCTTTCTTCACTTTATACTTTGTATTTACAGGAATGATATAAGACAGAAACATTCAATTATGACAGCATAACCATGATTAGTATTAGAACATTAACAAGGAGAAAAAATCCGCTTGGGTTACATGAACTTTCTGACTTAAAACCTGTCACACGCGTCCTGAAAAGTGGCTCATCTGAGACAGAATTTCCTTCCAGGAGGCCTGAGGCTTCTCATATGTGTGTGGGGAGGGTGTGAGAAGAAAGATGGGTACCACAATCGGTTGCAGGAGCCAGGCCCTTTCTGACTCAGCTCCCCCTGGAGCCGCCATGAATGTCTAGCCATCATCCTTCTGTCTGTCCTAGCTCCATTCTCTCCTATAGCCATGATTTTCTGTTCCCAGAAAGCAAGTCAGATATTAGATAAACTAAGAAGTAACTTCGTTTGCACTAGTGCTCTTGACTCTACTCTGACGTTATCCTTTCTCTTCTCTCTGTAACATTTCAAGAGCACCCTGCCGCCACTGCAGGTGCCCAGTGTTCACCTCTCTCTCACTTGATCCTATCTCCTCCGAGATGGTTGGTCATGGTGAACGATTTTTCTGTTCTGGCTCTGCTTGCTTCCCTGCTTCATCCCACAGACAGGGCAGAGCTCCCATAGCCCCTATAGGTGGAACATCATACAGAGATTTAGGGGAAGCAGGTATCAAGCCAGAAATATCCATATAGGTGTCCCATTTTTTCTACAACAAACCAAATGGTAGAGATTTCAGCGAGTCTTAAAGAAAACCAAGATAAACCCTTTATCCAGGAGAATGAATTGGCTTTTTGATTCAAATACTACATATCCAGGCCAGGCGTGGTGGATCACTCCTGTAATCCCAGGACTGAGAGATGGAGGTAGGCAGATCACCAGAGGTCAGTAGCTCGAGACCAGCCTGGTCAACATAGTGTAATCCTATGTCTACTAAAAATACAAAACTCTCATGGTGGCAGGTGCCTATGACTGCTACTCAGAAGACTACTCAGGAGACTGAGGTGGGAGAATTGCTTGAATACAGGAGATGGAGGTTGCAGTGAGCTGAGATTCACACTACTGTGAATGAGACTCCATCTCAAAAAAAACCCATAAAAGCGGTTCTTGAGGTCAGGAGTTCGAGACCAGCCTGACCAACATGGTGAAACCTCATCTCTACTAAAAATACATAAATTAGCCAGATGTAGTGCCATGCACCTGTAATCACAGCTACCTGGGAGGCTGAGGCAGAAGAATTGCTTGAACCTGGGAAGCAGAGGTTTCGGTGAGCTAAGAGTGCGCCATTGTACTGCAGCCTGGGTGACAGAGTGAGACTCCATCTCAAAAAAAACAAGACAAAAAAAAAAAAAAAACAGAAAAAACAAATACTACATATCTAGTCCTTGTAACTAACATATGTGTTATTATATAAATGTTAGTTATTGATACAGAAATCTCATTATAAACATGAAACAGTCCAGGTGTGGTGGTTCACATGCATAATCCCAGCGCTTTTGGAGAGCAACCTGATAGGATTGCTTAAGCCTAGTTCAAGATTAGTCTGGGCAACAGAGTGAGACCTTGTCTCTACAAAAAAATTTTAAAGGTAGCTGGGTGTGGAGTACCTGTAATTCCAGCTACTTGTGAGGCTGCGGTGGGAGGATTGCTTGAGCCCAGGAGTTTGAGGCTGTAGTGAGCTGTGATTGTGCCACCGTACTCCAGCCTGAGCAACCGAGTGAGACCCTGTCTCTAATATAGATACACAAAAAAACATATACATATGTGTGTGTTATATATATATTATATTGTCATATATATATATATATATATATATATTCTGAAGAAAATGGATGGTCGCATCTGTATTGAACAGGTACAGACTTTTTTCTTCCCTTTACATTGTATTGGCTATTATAAGTAATCTAGAGCTAATGTAAAATATACGGGAGGTTATGTGTACGTTATATGCAAATACTACATTTTATACAAGGGACTTGAGCATCTGTGGATTTTGGTATTTGCCAAGGGTCCTGGAACCAATCCCCCAGGCATACTGTGGGACAATTGTAATTTGAAGTTGAAAGTACCTCTAGATCACACACACCAGCCCCTTTACTTTGTGATAAATGAGTCTGAGATCATGCAGAGTTTGGATGGTGTATCCTATTGGTGAAATACCTGAATATATGGGGTTGCCACTCGCCTTTTGTGAGCTGTAGAGAAGGACACAGGAAAACAGACAAGCATGGTCAAGATGGTATCAGACTAAAATGGCACCAGACTGGGCCATCAGATCCCACTGCTCTTTGATGGATGGCAGAAAGTCAGCTGGTAATTATTATCAAAGACACAAAAGGATCTGTGATTAGAATGAGTAGAATTCTAATTTTGTTACTCATCTAGTATTTGACAACTGTCTTTTGGAAACTTATTATGTGCTAGACAACAGCAGATGCTAGGGATGCAGGGAGGAAAGACGGTTTCTATCTTTATGTGAAAGACGTGCATTCAAGTATGCATTCCAGCATTGATTCAGACAGGAAAAGTTTGGAAACGGCTTTTTCAATGTGGAATTGATTGAATAATCCTGGCAACTCCATTTGTTGAACTCTTTTGCAGCCCTGAAGAAAAGGAAGAAGTAGTTCAGATGTTCTAATAGTGGCAAGTGAGCTAACTCAGGCCAAACTTTCAAGGAGGACTACTAGAAAAACTGAACAAAATAATAAAAATAAATATTTTGAAAACAATGAAAAACAAATAAATCAGTGTGAAATTACCAGTCAAAAAAAATCTGTGATAGGCTGGGTGTGGTGACTCAGGTCTGAATCCCAATACTTTGGGAGGCTGAGGCAGGAGAATCGCTGGAGTTCAGGAGTTCAAGACCAGTTTGGGCAACATAGCAAGACCTTGTCTCTACTAAAAATAAAAAACAATTAGCTGAGGATGGTGGTGCACACCTGTAGGCCCAGCTACTCAGGGGGCCAAGGTGGAGGATCACCTGAGCCTGGGAGACTGAGGCTGTAGTGAGCTATAATCACGCCATTGCTCTCTAGCCTGGGTGATAAAGTGAGATCTTGTGTCAAAAACAAAATTGTAGTAAATTAAGTATGTAGAGAGGTAAGCTTAGCACACAAAAGCCCATTTTCCCTGAAATGTGATTTTAAGTAAGCAACTATGAAATTTAGACCTTGGGGTCCTCAAAGGGCCCCAGAAACATATATCAAAACCCAGATTCAAGGTAGGTAGAAACCCAGGGTTGTCAAACCAACCTCAAATTTAAAGAAGAATTCTGAAGGGTAAGACCTGTAGGGTAAAGATGAATTGCAGTCAGTCAGTCATTATACTGCTTTGTGGTCTGGCCTTACATCCCTCAGTACACTACATAACCTCAAACCCTGCACTTAGATTATTGGCACTGCCTGGATAGGCATCTAGCCAAAGCAAACAAATGTCTTCTCCTGATAAAAGGGCCGTCATTCCAAATCTGATATTATTCCTAAATAATAGCCAAATACAATGACCAGCATATGACAAAGATAACTGGGCAAACAAACAAAATAGGATGAGCAAGAACCAGCAGAAACAACCGGCAATGGAAGCAGACCCACAAAAATATGAGATATTAAAATTGTTGGACATAAAATATAAAATAATTATGGTTACTATATTAGAGATTTTTTTAAAGTTTAAAAAATATCTACAAGAAAGAGAGAACTCTAAAAAGTCGTGTAACATATCTGTACAATGAACCAAATAAAATGTAGAACTGATAAGTATGATCACCAAAATTTAAAACTAAATAGAAGCATTTAGCAGCAGATTAGACACAGCTGAAGAGCACATTCATTAACTGGAGTCATCCAGAATGCAGCATGAAGGTATAAAAGGAGGTGGTACAGATGGAGCCAGAAAGTCTAGCCAGCATCCCTTTAACTGGAGTCCCAGGCGGAAAGAAGTGAATGAGGAAGGGACATTATGTGAAGAGATAATAGCTATAACATTTTCAGATGAAACATACTTCTTGGGATTCCAAAAGTCCATGAAATTCCAAGCAGGATAAAGAGACACCTATACCTGGCATATTACATGGAACTGAAGGAAAATAAAGACAGGGAGAATATCTTAAAAATAGCTAGACGTGGGTCCACAGGATCTCTTTGCATTTTTCTTACAACTACATATGGATCTTTAATGATCTCAAAATGAAAAGTTTAATAATTTTTAAAAAGAAGTGAGAGAAGAGACATATCCTAAAAGTGAGCCATAGTTAAATTGACCACTGCTTTCTCTAATGCAACAGTAGAAGCCAGAAGACAATGGAAAGATATCTCCAATGTGCTAGAAGAAAATAAAAACTGCCAACGTGATTTTCATACCAAGCAAAAATATCCTTCAAGAATAAAGGTGAAAGAATGCCTCTGTGAGAAGGAGAGTTCTACTTAGCAGTGAAAGGATATAGAGGCAAAGACACCCAATAAATATTTGTTGAGTCCCTACTATATGCCAACAGTGAGCTCTCATTTTAACTGGGGGACAGATAATAAGCAAATACATGTATAATCTAATGTGAGATAGTAATACATATATGTCCCAGGCAGAGGTGTCTGCAAAGAAACAGCTGCTTTTTGCACTCAGTGGCCCCAAGAGACGTGCTCGTGCAAATTCTTGGCCAAATTTTGGAAGCATGCTTGGACCTATGCCCCAAACCTTCTTCTCCAACACTTATTTGGTGATATTTTGACCCACCTAATAGCCTTTCTATTGATTTCTTTCTGTGTGACTTTCATTGAAGCATACCTAGAGAAAAGAGCAAGTATCCAAGTGTATAGCTCAGTGAATATTCCAAACTGAGTGCACTTGTGTAACTATCACACCCTTATCCGTCATCACGTCTCTTTTTGGTTCCTCTACTACCAAAGATTAACCGCTGTCCTAACAACAACACCGTAGATTTGTTTTGTCTGTTTCTGAATTTTATATAAATTATGATTTTCTTTTTGAGATAGAGTCTTGCTCTGGTGCCCAGACTGGAGTATGATGGCGTGATCTCGGCTCACTGCCTCTCCGCCTCCCAAGTTCAAACGGTTCTCTGCCTCAGCCTCCTGAGTAGCTGGGATTATAGGCACTTGTCACCATGCCCGGCGAATTTTGTATTTTTAGTAAAGATGGAGTTTCTAAAAGAGGTTTCTTGGTCAGGCTGGTCTTGAACTCCTGACCTTGTGATCCACCCGCCTCAGCCTCCCAAAGTGCAGGGATTACAGGTGTGAGCCACGATGACTGGCCTATAAATTATGATTTTTTTTTTTTTTTGAGAAGGAGTTTCACTCGTGTTGCCCAGGCTGGAGTGCAATGGCACGATCTCGGCTCACTGCAGTCTCCGCCTCCCAGGTTCAAGTGATTCTCCTGCTTCAGCCTTCCAAGTAGCTGGGATTATAGGCATACACCACCATGCCCAGCTAATTTTTGTATTTTTAGTAGAGACAGGGTTTCATCATGTTGGCCAGGCTGGTCTTGAACTCTCGATCTCAGGTGATCTGCCCACCTCAGCCTCCCAAAGTGCTGGGATTACAGGCGTGAGCCACTGTGCCAGGCCAAATTATGAATTTTATATACAGCACATACTCAGTATACACCCTCTGGCTTTTTTTTTCTTTGGGACGAGGTCTCACTTTGTCACCCAGGCTGGAGTACAGTGGCATGATCTTGGCTTATTGTTGGCCTTGACCTCCTAGGCTCAAGCAGCCCTTCTGCCTCAGCCCCAGGTAGCTGGGTCTACAGGAGCATGCCACCATGCCCGGCTAATTATTATATTTTTTTTGTAGAGGTGAGGTTTGCTCAGGCTGATCTCCAACTCCTGAGCTCAAGCAATAGCCTGCCTTGGCCTCCCGAAGTGCTGGAATTACAGGCATGAGCCATCGCACCTGGTCATTCTCTGGCTTATTTATTCAATAGTATATCTCTGAGATACGTTCATGTTACTGTGTCTATCAGTGGTTTGTTCTTTTTCATTGTCATGTATTTTATTGTATGAGTGTACGTGTATCAGTTTGTTTATCCATTCTGGTTAAATGGACAGCAGAGTCATTTGCACTATTCTAAAAGGATCATTTATAAGTTATAAATGATTGCTCTGGTTAAAACAAACAAATGTAAAATAAAAACATGTTAGACAAAAAATTTGGGACTGGCATATTCAAGAAAAACAAAGTTCTAAAGGATGTGTTTTAAATAGTTGGAAAATTATTCCAGATGGAAAGTCAGTAATGCAAGAAGAAATGAAAAACAGAATAAATATTTGGATAATTCTAAATGAAGATTATATAAAACCAAAAATAGTATTTTGTGAGGGTTTAAAACATATGGAAATAAAATACATGATAACAAAGGCATCGAAGTCGGGAGTGTGGTAACTGGAGCTAATGCATTTCATGGGCTTTGTTTTATTATAGAAGAAGGTAAAAGTTTTGATTAATAGTCAACTTTGGTAAACTAAGAATGGATGTTCTAATTTTAGGGTAATCAATAAGAAAAATGGGAATAGACTGTATAACTTTTTTTTTTTTTTTTTGAGACAGAGTCTTGCTCTTTCACCCAGGCTGGAGTGCAGTGGTGCTATCTCGGCTCACTGCTACCTCTGCCTCCTGGGTTCACGTGATTCTTCTGCTTCAGCCTCCCAAGTAGCTGAGATTACAGGCACGCACCAGTGTGTCCAGCTAATTTTTGTATTTTTAGTAGTAATGGGGTTTCACCATATTGGCCAGGCTGGTCTTGAACTCCTGACCTCAAGTGATCCACCTGCTTTGGCCTTCCAAAGTGCTAAGATTACAGGCATGAACCACTGTACCCAGCCATGATGTCTGAATTAATAAGAGAAAAGTGAAATCCTAAAATAGTGAATCCAAAGGCGGCAGAGGGCGAGGGAGAGAAAAAACAAGCAAGTCAAAAATGGTCAATTTAAATCCTATAAATCAGTAATCACATTAATGTAATTAGACTACATAGTTAAAATTCTCAGATTGGAAAAAATCCAACTGTTACTGTTCATAAGAGATAACATCTAAAACATAAGGATATAAACAATTGGAATTAAAAGTTTAATAAAAAGATAATATCATGTAAATACTGACCAAAAGAAAGCTGGGGTAGTTTCTTGATATAAGAGAAACTGGACTTTAAGATGAAAAGCTTTATTGAATTAAAGAGTGTGAGCATTTTTGCCAGGCGTGCTGGCTCACGCCTGTAATCCTAGCACTTTGGGAGGCTGAGATGGACGAATCACCTGAGGTCAAGAGTTCAAGACTAGCCTGACCAACATGGAGAAACCCTGTCTCTGCTAAAAATACAAAATTAGCCAAGCCTGGTGGCGCATGCCTGTAATCCCAGCTACTCAGGAGGCTGAGGCAGGAGAATCACTTGAACCTGGGAGGCGGAGGTTCTGGTGAGCTGAGATCGTGCCATTGCACTCCAGCCTGGACAACAAGAGTGAAACTCCATCTCAAAAAAAAAAAAAGAATATGAACATTTTATAATAATAAAAGATTCAGTTCACCAAGGGATATAAATGTGCATGCTCTACGGCCCAGCAATTCCTTCCTCAGGCAGGTATCATAGCAAAACTTCTGAGGACACAGAGAAGCCAAATGAAACTAAGCTTTAGGCATACATGCAGATGAGGTCTAGAAAAGTGAGGAAGATGTCACCATAAAAGTCAGGAGATATGTGGGGAAGGGTCGTGGTGGAGGGGCCTTCTGCAGTGCTGGCGGCATAGGGACGCCGTGGGCGTTTACCTTATGTATAATGTTTCATGGCCATCAGATCCCTCTTTCCTGTGCTTTGTTTTCTATTTATGTTGTTTGATTTACAAAATTGTTTAGTGTTTATTTGGAGGTGGGATTATCCACTTTTACTTTTCTTATCATGCTCTTGTATTTTTAAAAATCTTAAGTAAAATTTGAAAACATGAATGTTCTCATTTTAAAAGGCAATAATAATATGTTTCTATGTGAGAGAAAATCCAAAAGATTCACTCATGAAATGTATGATCTGTTGAAAGTGACATTGTCCTCTCTCACCTTCAATTCACCCAGGTTAACTTTGAGGAATTTAAGGAAGGTTTTGTGGCTGTATTATCATCAAATGCTGGTGTTCGCCCCTCAGATGAAGATAGTAGTTCTTTGGAATCAGGTAAGAGGATTTCCTCCTATCGGCTGTAGTTTCTTTTCGTTGTTTGTTAACTTTTGGAGTGTAAAGAATCCAGCAATTCTGAAAACTCTACCTTAGTTTCTGTCACCCCTAAGCTATATGGACTTGGAAAAAACACTTGGTGTTTTTTCTTACTTTATTTGTGAAATGGTGTCATATAATAACACATGCTGTGCCCACCATGACACTACACTGTGCTAATGTGACTGATCAAAATTCTATTATAGGGGCAGGGCTGCTGGGACACAGGCTGTGTCCCTAAGTGGAAGTGGCATCCTTGGGGAAAGCCACCTGGCCTTGGTTCCAGCCTCAAGTGCCAGGATGGTAACAGGTGGGTGAGGTTGGAGGGAGGGCTACCCAGGCGTGGAGTGGTGAGGTGGTGGCAGCCTGCTTCTTGGTTGCAGATGGCTCCATGTCAGGAGGGTGTGAAATGGGGGGTGGCTCTTTCCCTCTTGCAGGGGTGTCGTGTTTGTGGTATTGATTAGCGTGTCATAGAGGGAGCACTCCCTCGTGTCTCACAGCAGGGTGTCCTGGTCAGGAGGGGTGCAGTAGATAAGTGATGGGGCTGGGGGCAGAGGATGGTAAAGCGCAAGGGACCAGGCTCACACAGTGGTCTTCTGAATGAGCACATGGCATTGAGCTTTGTGTACATTTACAGAGAGTCCATTTAACCCTCATAGAAATCATGTGGCATTACTTACAATACCTGTTATTCAGATGAGGAAACTGAGACCCCAGGTGAAGATTCATTCACCATTCATCAGTTAATAAGCTGTGGCCAGGATTTGAGTCCTGGTTTTCCAGCTTGAAGTCCTGGGCCCTTGTGTGGGCACTGTTGCTCTTTCTGCTGTGAGCTGGTGGTCGCCCCTTCCCACTTCCTCTTGCTAGTTGCAGAGGTGCTGGTAAGGAGCCTTGGGGTGGGAAGAGAAGCCCTGGGTTCAGAGTCAGCCCCCGCACTGGCCATATGCATGACCTGGGTGAAGTGTGAGTTGCTCCAGTTCACTGTTTCCTTCTTTAAGATGTGAAAGGGCTCCCTACTCCATACTATCCCTAAGGCACAGGAGCTTGGAGGGTGATCACAGATATCAAAGCACCTTGAAGAGGTGACAACCTTGTCCCCTGATCTTGTGTTTTCCCATCTGTGCTGGAACACGGAAGGTGGCTGCATCTAAGCTTAAAACTAACTGTCTCAACCTGTGGGACATGTTGACAATGCTTTCAAAGAAACAACAGGCTGTTTTTTAGAACTTGTCCTTTTTTTCACTGTTTCAATTTTGTTTTGCTTTCTCTTTCTTTTCCAATTAGAATTTAAAAGCTTTCCTCAACTAAATGGTCCTATTCCTTATTCGTTCTCACATTGCTATAAGGAACTACCTGAGACTGGGTAATTTATTTAAAAAAGAGGTTTAATCGATTCACAGTTATACAGGCCGTACAGAAAGCATGGCTGGAGAGGCCTCAGGAACAATCATGGTGGAAGGTGAAGAGGAAGCAGGCATGTCTTCCTGTAGCAGAGAAGGAGGAAGAGAGTGAAGAGAGAGGTGCTACACACCTTTAAACAACCAGATCTCATGAGAACTCATGTCTACCCCATGATCAAAATCACTGGCCACCAGGCCCTTCCTCCAACATTGGGAATTACAATTAAACATGACATTGGGTGGGGACACACAGCCAAACCATATCATTCCACCCTGGCCCCTCCCAAATCTCATGCATGTCCTTATCACATTTCAGAACATAATCATGCCTTCTCAAAAGTCTCCCAGTCTTAACTCATTCTAGCATTAACTCAAAAGTCCAAGTCCAAAATCTCATCTGAGACAAGGCAAGTTCCTTCTGCCTAGGAGCCTGTAAAATAAAAAATAGATAGGTACTTCCAAGATACAATGGGGATACAGGCATTGGGTAAATGCTCCTGTTCCAAAAGGGAGAAATTGGCCAAAGCAAAGGGACTACAGGCCTCATACAAGTCCAGAACCCAGCAGGGCAGTCATTGCATCTTAAAGGTCTAAAATAATCTCCTTTGACACCATGTCTCACATCCAGGCCACACTGATGCAAGGAATGGGTTCCCAACCTGTGTCTTTGCAGGGTACAGGCCCTGTGGTTGCTTTCATGGGCTGGTGTTGAGTGTCCATGGCTTTTCCATGTGCACAGTGTAAGCCGTCAGTGGATCTGCCATTCTGGAGTCTGGAGGACGGTGACCGTCTTCTCACAGCTCCACTAGGCAATGCCAGTGGGGACTCTTTGTGGGCTCCAACCCTACATTTTCCCTCTGCACTGCGCTGATAGAAGTTCTCCATGAGGGCTCCACCCATGCAACAGACTTCTGCCTGGACATCAGGTGTCTTCATACATCCTCTAAAATCTAGGTAGTAGCTCCCAAGCCTCAACTCTTGCCCTCCCATCTACCTGCAGGTTTAACGCCACATGCAAACAACCAAAGCTTGTGGCTTTCACTCTCTGGAATAGCAGCCTGAGATGTTTTTGGCCCCTTTTAGCCATGGCTGGAGCTGTAACACCTAGGATGTAGAGAGCAGTGTCCCAAGGCGGAGCCCTATGCTCAGCCCATGAAACAGTTCTTCCCTCCTCAGCCTCAGAGCTTGTGATGGGAGGGACTGTCATGAAGCTCTCTGAAATGCCTGCCAGGAATTTCCCCCATTGTCTTAGATATTAACATTTGGCTCCTCTTTACTTTTACAAATTTCTTCAGCTGGCTTGAGTTCCTTCCTCCCCTGAAAATTGATTTTTTTTTTTCTACTACATGGCCAGGCTATAAATTTTCCAAACTTTCACACTTTGCTTCCCTTTTAAATACAAGTTCCAGTTTCAGATCATCTCTTTGCTTATGAATATAAGCATATGCTGTTAGAAGCAGCCACGGGGAGAGATCCAAGATGGCCGATTAGCAACAGCTCAGGAATGTAGCTCCCAGTGAAAGTGCAGAGAATGAGTGGACGCCGCACTTTCCGACGAATTTTTGTTGCCCACAGACTGGGAGATTCCCAGCAGAGGAGCCACATGGGTCGCCAGCGCGCCTCTTTTGGCCGGTGCGGCTGTTTTGCCGGCGCCCCAGCGCGGCACTTCCCGGTGCGGAGTATACGGGACGGACGGGCTTGGCTGGTCCCATCCCCACAAGGAAAACAGCAATTGGAAGCGCTGAGGACTGAGAGTTTCACAGCAGGCACAGTGAACACAGGAAGGTCCGGCTCTGTGGGGAAGGGGCGTCCGCCAAAGGAAAACTAAGAAACAGAAAAACTTCATCACTGGGCGCAGAGAGATCCAAGATGGCCACGTAGCAGCAGCTCAGGATTGTGGCTCCCAGTGAAAGCGCAGACAGCGAGTGGATGCCGCAATTGCAGACAAATTTTTGATGCCCACAGACTGGGAGATTCCCAGCGAAGGAGCCACACGGGTCGCCAGCGTGACTCTTTTGGCCGGCGCAGCGCTTCTCGGTGCGGAGTGTACAGGACTGGGTGCTCAAAGGCTCCACTGTTCCCATCCCCACAAGGAGAACAGCAATTGGAAGCGTGAGGACGGAGAAAGCACAGCTGAACCCGGGAAGGCCCAGCTCTGTGGGGAAGGGGCGCCCCCCAAAGGAAAACTAGGAAACAGAAAAAACTTCATAACCAACAAGCCGGACGTCCACTCAGAGACCCAATCTGAAAGTCGGCAATTACAAAGATGACAGGTGGATAAATCCACAAAAATGGGAAGAAACCAGTGCAAAAAGGCTGAGAACACCCGAAATCAG
>CAUYQU010030096.1:0-13392 GCA_963574635.1 Cheracebus regulus | reverse complement strand
TTTAGTTTAATTAGATCTCATTTATCTATTTTGGCTTTTGTTGCCATTGCTTTTGGTGTTTTAGTCATGAAGTCTTTGCCCATGCCTATGTCCTGAATGGTATTGCCTAGGTTTTCTTCTAGTGTTTTTATGGTTTTAGTTCTTACATTTAAGTCTTTAATCTATCTTGAGTTAAATTTTGTATAAAGTGTAAGGAAGGGATCCAGTTTCAGCTTTCTGCATAGGCTAGTCAGTTGTCCCAACACCATTTATTAAATGGGGAATCCTTTCCCCATTGCTTGCTTTTGTCAGGTTTGTCAAAGATCAGATGGTTTTAGATGTGTGGTGTTATGTCTGAGGCCTCTGTTCTGTTCCGTTGGTCTACATATCTGTTTTGGTACCAGCACCATGCTTTTTTGGTTACTGTAGCCTTGTAGTATAGTTTGAAGTCAGGTAGCATGATCCCTCCAGTTTTGTTCTTTTTGCTTAGTATTGTCTTGGCTACGCGGGCTCTTTTTTGGTTTCACATGAAATTTAAAGTAATTTCTTTCCAATTCTTTGAAAAAAGTCAATGGTAGCTTGATGGGAATAGCATTGAATCTATAAATTACTTTGGGGAGTATGGCCATTTTCATGATATTGATTCTTTCTATCCATGAGCATGGAATGTTTTTCCATTTGTTTGTGCCCTCTCTTATTTCCTTGAGCAGTGGTTTGTAGTTCTCCTTGAAGAGGTCCTTCACATCCCTTGTAAGTTGTATTCCTAGGTATTTTATTCTCTTTGTAGCAATTTTGAATGAATGTCTACTCATGATTTCGCTCTCTGTTTGTCTATAATTGGTGTATAGGAATGCTTGTGATTTTTTAGGGCAAATGTGTCTGTCTATATAACCTTTTAAAATGACAACACTCTCATATTTCCTTAAAATTCAACTCTGTCTTAATATTTATGATTCATCATTTCCTCATTTTCCTTTGTTCTTTTATGATTTAGGTTTCCCTACCTAAAATTTATAGTTTTGTTGTGACAATTTTTGAAATGCACGTAAAGCAGAATTGTATAGCACACATTTTTTTCCTTTGCATTTCGAAGATTCATCCATGTTGTTGCAAGCAGCTACAGTTCCTTCATATCATAGTTTTATGTGGTTTTAAAAAATTACCTAATTGTGCCATATGGCATTTGTCCATTCTGCATTGGTGATTTTGGGGATTGCTTACATATTCTAGCTATTGCGCAAAAGTCTGAGCTGAACGTTCTACATTCTTTTTCCTACACTGAACTCTGAGTTGCATCACTTGGTGCAGTGCCTTGATTATCTGTGTGCTGACAGGTATTTTGCACAAAACCTAAGAGATGAAGTGATGAGATAATAGCATTTTGAAGAAAAATTGAGATCTCTATAAACCATGGGTTACTTTCCTCACAATTACAAAAAGTAAAAGGAATTTTAATGAAAAACTTCAAAAGGTCAATTTACTCTGTGGGATTCTGTAAAAATTTTCCTCCTATTCTAAATTCTGGGCACAAAAGTTTACACTTTGTAAGAGAAGACCAGAAAAGCACTAGCATTTGAGAATGACAGCATTCAAGAGATGAATTGTTTACAAAGAGTATGCTGGCCATTAGATCACACTGGTTGGTTAACAACTTCTACTCCTTGTATTCAAGTGTATATTTCACTGTTCTTCAGTGTTATCCAATGTATCAAGTTTCTTATTATAAATAAATTTCTTTTTAAATTTTGAAAACTCCCAAATGAGTATAGGAAATTGTAAAACTCTTTTGCTATGCCAATTAAATTAATTTATAGGCATTTCAATTATTTTAGATATGAATGATTTAGAGATGACCTAAGCCTGATAAGAATCTCTTAGAAGAAAAGCAGTATTTATCCCCTTGACCCTCCAATTTTTAATGAATTTGAGATAGATTGCAAGCACAATTCATATAATGAAATACTAGAAAGAAAATAGAAATATAAGAAATTTAGCTTAGAAGAATATATAAGATCCAGTTACAGGTTTTGAATAATTTATTATCTCTAGGTTTTCCGTAAGGCACTGGGGAATATTTTGCATTATGTGGAACAAATTACATAGTAGAAAATGGAGAGCTGGCAAAGGAAAATGTCAGAGGCAGCAAAGATAGAATTTTGTTCCTAGAATCCAATGTGAGTACAGTTTGGGAGTGATAAAAAGAAGGAATAGAAAATGGAAAGGTCTCTCTAAGGCTGATACTTAACAAAGAGGCAAAATATGGTTTAAGTTCCACATTGTTCTAAAATAAGATGGATGCTAAATCCATTGAAAATTCCACAATCCCAATCTCACAGTATTCTGAAATAAAATGAATACTATATCAATGATGAGATTCACAATGTCAATCCCAAAAATCTTTTGGTACTGTTCATGTGCTCAAAGGAAAAAGTATAAGGGATTTAGTGAAAGTGGGGCCTGGGCATGGCAAAACAATGAAGCAAAATGCTAAAATACCATATATTTTAATTTCCATTTTAATTCTCTTATTTTTCTAGTTGGCTTTTCTCTTCTTATCAGAAAATGTAGGTTCCCTCTCCCCATTAGACAGATCTATGAAGCCTTAAATATGGCTCTTCAAAAAGCTGCTAAAAGCAAAAGGACAACCATCCTTAGTCATTGGAGACAGCACTTTGGAGAGTGCCAGACTCACAGCACTGAGCCTCACATCTCATCTGTTAAATGAGTAGAATGGTAGAACTGGATCAGCATTTCTATAGATGAGTTCTGGTTCCATAAGTAAACTGGGAGAAAGGCTGATTTGCTCTGTAGGAAGACTTGTTTCATTTTTTCTTTCATTAGGAATAATTTATGTTTAACACAAAGATCTTCCTTTTTCTTGTACAAAACAGGTCAGCTACTGTATAAAATGATAAAGGGATTGTTTCTAGATTGAAAGTTGATGAATCTGAGTTCTAGTCATGACTTACTCTATAACGTGGACTTGTGCTAGACAGTCTCTATCCCTTTTCTGTTTGTTTTTTTGTTTGATGAACATATAATATATCATTAAAGGGGAAAATTAATAGGAAACATGCCAGCGCTATATATTAATTTTCTGTAGTATTTGAGCCAGTGTTTTTAGATTGTAGGGACAGCTCTGTATTCAGCAGAAAAGAATGTCAAGATTTCTTTTTAATTACTCCCATGACTGTGGGAATGAGATGGTGCTATATGACCGCCATGTGTTTTTCTGACTAGATGACTTCCAAGTTTCTTTATTCTGTGACTTCTAAGTTTTGCTTTGGCTCTTTCTCTTGTATAAAATAATTGACTTTGATGTTTTTTTCCTAGTGATTTTCACTGCGTCATTAAAAAAGAAAACTCGATGTGACATCAGTTGCAAGAAATCTGGATCCTTTCTCAGGAAAAATTAAAATTTTTACTAAATATTGGCCTGGCACAAAGCATGCCTGCAGTGTTGCTACTCATCTCCTGCACTTGATCAGTCACCAACACAGCTTGAGACTTAACTCTTATTCAGGTTCTTAGAGAACTTACTTAACTGTCAGTTTCTTCTACCAAACATGCGGAAACTTGAGAAATACTAAGCAATATGTATTGTTTAATCATTTATAGTGTGATGAAAATAGTGAAAATTTATGACCCACTTATGGGAGAATAGACTACAAATACTAATAAAATATACTACAAAGAAGTGTGGTAAATGAAACCATGAAAAATACCCCTTATTGTGATGTAAGGATGGTTCCTGACATGTTTAATCCCAACTAATGTCCAACAGCCAATCTCCCCACTTGCTATGCTAGACCACAAGCGTGCCATGCTTAAGAAGAGGAACTATTTGTCTCAACCGCAATCAAACAAAGCAACTCCAAAATTTGCCTCAGGTCACAGCACAAACTTGTGTTTTTAGCTTTTGTTTTCCATCAAAAGGTTTCAAACATAATTTACATTGCTCTATTTATCTTGTTGACACTTAAGTTGCTTATCTTTCTTTTCACTCTGCATGCTGGTATAACATTACTCCTCTGACTCCAACCTTCCACTTCTCTTTTCTCATAATCTTTGTATCTCTTTCTTTTACCATGTTGCTAATTATTCAATGCATATACTAACCATAAACATAACTGGATTCTCCTCGAACTTCCACAATTCCTATAGTCTAATTAAAGTCCAATTAAGAGAAGACTTTTCTTTCTCTCAACATCTAGGTTGAATCTCATTTCCATTATTTTACTAGTTAATAGCTTTGGAGAATTTGCTTAACTTTATTGGCTTACAGATATCCTTCTGTTAAGTATGTATGAAAGTAGTCTCATAATGTTGTTATGAGAATTAAGTATGTTAATATTTCTCAGGTGCTTAGAACAGTTTCTGAGACACAGTGTTATATTAATGAAAAGAAAATCAAGTAACGGCCTAGCTACCTCTTGTACTATAGGCTGTACAAGTTGGTCTTTTTCTCAGTAAAGTCAAATCTTTTATTATCTAAGAAGGTCACTTCTGCTTCTATTTGTCTCTGCATTGCAGACAATCACTGATTTACTCATCATTACTCACCGATACTTTGGTATCTGTGTTGAAGTCTTTCTTTGACTTTCAAGTACTGCCATTATTCTAGACTACAGAATCTATAGAGGACCAGTTCTTCACGCTGGCTTCTCAATTCCCCTCAACTACAATAATCTTCCCACTAACTATACATCAAGAATGACAGTTGTAAAAGAGTTTGCAGTTTATGAACTGCATACAAACACAAGAAGAGAGGGTGATCAAGACTGAAATCCGCAAGGGCCAAATTGATGACGGAAAAATTCTCTCCTAAATGGGTCGTTGACTCAGTACTGTTCTGTCATTCCAATGTATTGGTCCTCTCAGATCAATAGCTTTGAAATCCCATCATCTTACTGCAACATACTGTGCTCCTAAATTATTCTCAACCCTTGTTCTTCTTCCTTATTTATCAAAACCTTCCAGTATTACTTTCCTTCTAATACATATTTTATATCATGAATTGATATCTATATCTAAATTCTCCAAGTTTCTGTTATTAACACTCATCGCCGAAATCTCAACTGTTATAAAATTGACCACGTTATCCATATTTGTACCTAAATAGCTAATAAAGACTGGTGAGTCTTATACGTTAGGGAAATCTGGTGCCAATATAAATTCATGAATATTAATCTCAGAACTGCACTTAATATTTCTTTATAATCAATTAAATATCTCTAACTGGTCCTCACTTCTAAGCTTCATATTTACTATGGAAATATGAACAAAATTTCTCCATATTTTCGAACTGCAAGCCTCGGAGATATCTTTGCCTCTTATTTTAGTGAGAAAAAAATAAATAGAAATTACGTTACCCTTCACAACCAACTCTATTACAAATTCTTAAATGCTAACATATTTTCTCTATTCTGTTACAACTAAAGAATTATATTTCTTTTTTGCTAAAACTGTAATCTCCCCACTGTATCATTAGTTCTTCAGCACAGTCTCATTTTTCCATTTCAGAAATATTGACTACTGTCTTTTCATGACCTTAACTATTTTCTCTGTCTTCAATCTCGCCATTAGAATTTTATTAGTACATTTCTATCTGTATTACACTTATTTCCCATCCTACTGTCATTTCAGCTACCTGCCTTTTACAGATATCTTTTTGAAAGAGTTTTATATACTCTCCATTTTGTTATCTCTTTTTAACCACTCAAACGTGATGAATGGCTTTTTGCTCTTATTAGTTTGAATAAATGGACCAAGGTAAAAGTTCCGTGCTGTTTTGTCTAGTGGGCATCTTTTCAGTTATCATATGGCTTGATCTTTCAGCTGTTTCCAACATCTCCTGACTTCTTTTCTTGTTTGACTCACATCCTGCTTACTGGACTATCTTCACAATCTTTATTTTTTTTTTCTGAATCATTATTAAATGTTGACACTTCTTATTCTGTTCTGAACTTCTTTCCCTAGCTACTCTGTCTCCAGGGTAAGATGATGATGTTCCGACATTTACTGAGCATTTCTTTATTGCCAGGCACTAGTCTATGTACTTAATGTGCTTTAACTAATTAAATCCTCTCAGCATCTCCATAAGGTATTCATATCATTATTCCTATGTTTAAAATTAGGATACTCATACACAGAGGAGTTAATAGACTCACTCAAGGTAATTCAAATGATAAGTATCAGGGTCAAGATTCAAATTTAGTCAGTCTAGTACCAGAATTTACATCTTATGTTCTTGTCTTAAAATGACATAATACAGAAACTTAGACCTCATTCATTTCCAGGTTTCTGTTTTATCTAAGTATTGGTTGTTTTTGTTCCTACCTCTTTGAACTAGACACAATTATTAAGCTCTTTTGAATATTACATCATCAACTCAATGAAATATATCCAGAGCTTAATTCATGTCTCTACCCAACCTCTCAAAATTCTTAATCTCTACCATTCTATTGTCTATATATGGCAGCTTCATTACTAGAAGGTCAAGTTAAATTTCTAAGAGTTATTCTTGTTTTACTGTTTCCTGCAACTCCCACTATCCAACAAATCAGCATATTCTGCTAATTTTACCTTCTCAGTGTTTTTTGAAAATATACTTTGAATTCCATTCCTACTGTCACATCCTCAAGCCAGCTATCTCTGTGATTTACAGGAAGTTGCAGACTTATTGGGGTAGCCCCTGAGGTTTTAGTTTCAAATCTTTGGTTTTTATGATAATTTTTTTTCAAAGAAGCCAGAATAATGCTTTTAATGTGGAAATACATTAATGATATTGCCAGTTAAAATTTTTTAATTGCTCTATTTCCATCAGTAGTGGGTTAGACCACTCCTGGATTCTGATATATTATGTAGCTTAACCCATTCTTTAGGTGGCAAAACTTTTTTTAAAAAGTATATGAATAGACAAAATATAATGCTTACTTCTATTTCAGTTGGAAGTAGCAACTAATTACATATAATCAAAAGAGACAAAGATTATCAAACAAACTTTGAAGTTTGCCATGTTGATATATATTCATTTGAAGTGTTAATAGTCTAAAAAGTTGAATATATAACTTAAATGCAATAAAAAGTACTGTATGAAAATTGGCATAGCATGTTGCAGACAAGCGAACAATTTTATCATTAAAATGTTACTCCATAAATCATTGTAATGGAATCATGAGAAAAGGCCAGTCCAAGAACATGTTCACTTTATAATTCTAACAGTTAAAATTAAACAGGAACATTGTGTTACATAAGCCAACACTGGGTAATTTGTCTCTAAGATGATGAACACTTCGAATCTGTAGAATAACTGGCCTAGAAATTCTATATCCTCTTAAAAGCACGCTATATATTCAATGGAGAAACTGGGAAAAGGCTAACAATTTCTACTGAAATCAACAGATTTATAAACCTAGAAGAAGTCCTAGAGGTCACTGCTTCCAAACTCTTCACATTGTAAGTAAAAATAATGAAACAGAGAAAACCTTTCTTCATCAAGATGAATTTCTGGCAAACAGTGGGATTGATTAGCATCCCAACCTACTGACTTATAAACAAATACCCCCTTTTCACCACTAAACATTTGACTGAGCCAGATTTTAGCAATATAGAAAATACATTAATATCTTATTTACATGTATAGAATGCTGAGCTATACATCTTATTCATTGATTTAGCAATATATGGAGAATTTTTCAATGAGCAGTTTTACAAAGTATGATGTTTTATACAAAATGAAGTGAATGGATGAATAGATCTTAAGGACATTCAGACACTGTAAACAATTTAGAAACATGGAAAATGTGACATTGAGAAACATAAAAGAACAAATTAAATGTCTGTGATTCATTCTGGACAAACTGATGGGTGATAAGCAGTAAGACTTGACCATTTAGAGAGTAAGGAGAAAGGAAACGCATTCCTTGTAATTTATTTTTAGAATTATTCTTTGAGGATGTGAGATGTCAGAATACATTTGAATCAAAGGATTTCAAATTCTTGGCAAGCAGGGAAATGTGTTGTAAACTGTGACAAATATATTCCATTTGCCCTTTTAGGTCACACTCTTTAACCTCTCCCAAATTTTCTATAGCTATGGAAGAGTGAACTAAATTGATTACATCAGTGAGATACCACACACTCTGGTTTCTTACTTCTGATTGGGTTGGGTCACCAGGAAATACTGGAAGAAATCTAAGGGAGAGAAGAGAATGAGCATATTTGAGAATAAGGCATTTGTTTTCCTAGTTTTTGCTAGGTAGAGTGGCTGGCTGCATCTGTCAGCAGAAGGCCACTGCCTCTCCTCAGGTCACCTGACCAGTTTAACATTTTTCCTTTCTGGGTTCAGAAAAGCTCTCCTATTGTTCCTTAGTTCCTAGGATGTTAGTCTCTCTGCAGCTACTAGTCTTTTTTTTTTTTTTCTTAATAATCCTTTATGATTTCCCTGCTCTAATCTCTATGAGTATATCCTTTCCAAATACCTTTTTTTGATATATATCAATTTCAATTATTCCATTTATTTCCTACTGGGCTTCTGATTGACATAGTAATTGTTACTGGAAGTGATCTCTAGAAACTAGTCTTTAAAATGAGATTCTACAGTTTTGTTTGTCATCTATTTAAGGAGCACACGATGACTTCCTTGCCAGAGGAAAACGAGACACAGATAATTCACAAAATCTAAAAAAATCATAATTATTCAAATGTAAACTAAAGGGACATGGAATAAAGCACATTAAGAAAAGGCGGGGTATTAGAAGAAGTGGCTATGACAGTTACCACGGGAGGCAGAAAAGAGAAATAACAGGCTTAAGATTTCTATCCTTAAAGCTTGCTTGTAAGATTTGTTCTTGGCTGAAATGTGGTTTTTCTGTTAGGAATGATTCTCACCAAATTTTCAGACTACCAAAGGAATTCAACTATACAGCATAAAATGCATTGTGTATACAAAGATACTCGTAGTAGTATCTCATTGTGATTATACTCTTTGTACATATAATGCATTTTATGCTGTACACTTCGTTTCCTTTGGTAGTCTGAAATTTTAGTATGTGCTAGGAAGCAAGTACCTAAGTAATTAGCCCCCAGTTCAAATCCTGCAAACGGAATACCTATTGAGCTCCCTGGTAAATATTACATACTTGCTGACACAAATCACGTAAGAGGAATTAAGCAGTTCCTGTGTGACTCTGCTGGCTGCGCGCTCTTGCAAACTTGTGCCAGGTTTCCCCACTCTTCACTTATTTTGCCTTTCTATTTACTTACTTTCCTTTGTATCCTTTTGCTGTAATAAATCATATATATCATGGATATGACTATATACAAGTCCTAAATTCCTCCTAGTAAATCGATAAACCAGGGGATGATGTTAGACTTCTCCAACATACATAGTAACAGAATAGCTTATAGTAATTGTGGAATCTCCTGACGACTTCTTAACACCCTAGAGAACATATATAGAAAAACAAAGAGAAATGAAAAACTATGGCTGTAAAATTAAGACCATATTTGAAGAAACAAAAGTCCTTCTCCATGACAATTTTGAAATATCTTATTTCTTATAGTCTCAGGGTAGATGTAGCTGAGAATCAAGCATAGAATTGTAAAGGTCTCAAAGTCATAGCACAAATTAGACACTCTATCCCCAAAAATTTCTTACACTAAAGTAATGACATTGAAAGGAAAAGAGTGAACCCTAAAACACTGGCTATGAATATTATTTCCCTGATACGCTCATGTTATAGGTGGCAAGCTATCCCCCTATCTGAGGGCTCCCAGTTCACTTCTGCATTAAAGCTCTCCTGCAACAATGGATTCCCAAGCTGATACCAATTTTCACCTTCATCACTTTTTGTTTTCTACAGGGCTATACTTGCATTTGATCTCAACATAATCTATATTGACCAAGGAGTTATAGTCATGGACTAGGAGGTAACAATACATTAAGAGAATTATAATATCCCCCTCCCCTAGACTGCATCTGCAGAATCCCAAAGAGCATATGGTAGGATGTTTATATATTTGGCAAAGGGAGAAGAAATATACATTTTAAATAGCTCAAATTTATTGACAACAGTGAGCCCAATTTGGGCTCAGGATATGATGTCTTGGCTCAAGCACATAGAACTGATAAAGTATGCCAGAACAGTAGACACAACTCAATAGCCTACACTTCATAAAACCAGTATGTCTGATATGTTGGCATACTATACAGGAAGAAACTTAAAGCTCAGGAAATCGGGAATATTGGAATGGATCTTGTATGTGAGAGCTAACCAATCATTTATTTCCACAATTCCATAATAAATAGTTAAAATGGATGTTATTTTTTTAGTGACTGTCAGAATATTAAAACTGATTATCTGACTACAAAATAAGAGCCATTATAGTGCAAATTAAAGCCAAATTAAAGCTCCCAAGCCTTCACCACTGGAGACAGTGTACCAAAAAACAGTAATACCACATTCCTGAAATAACAAGAGACTAGGACTACTATCAAAGACTAAAACTGCAAGGATTATAGTTCTTAATATATTTTCACTATACATATCTGTTTGGTCCACAAAATGAAACAAACTCACATGAAGGCAGTATGGAGAATTTCAGCTTTCCATGAACCAAATGAAAGTAATGATGCAGTTCACAGTCACAGTTATAGATGTGTTATTTTTATTGTCAAATTAAATATGAACCCTTATTCCTGGTATTTAGCTATGGATTTTTTACATCTATTCTTCTCTATCTCAATGGGTAAACAAAATCAGAAATAATCTGGATGCACATAGCTTTTTTTTTCTTTTTTCTTTTATTACAGTTTAGGTTTTGGGGTACATGTGAAGAACATGCAAGATTGTTGCATAGGTACACACATGGCAGTGTGATTTGCTGCCTTCCTCTCCATCACCTATATCTGGCATTTCTCCCCATGTTATCTCTCCCCAACTCCCCACACCCCACTGTCCCTCCCCTATTTTCCCCTGACAGACCCCAGTGTGTGATGCTTCCCTCCCTGTTTCCATGTGTTCTCATTGTTCAACACCCACCTATGAGTGAGAACATGCGGTGTTTGATTTTCTGTTCTTGTGTGAGTTTGCTGAGAATTATGGTTTTCAGGTTCATCCAAGTCCCTACAAAGGACACGGACTTGTAATTTTTTATGGCTGCATAGTATTCCATGATGTATATGTGCCACATTTTCCCTGTCCAGTCTATCATTGATAGGCATTTGGGTTGGTTCCAGGTCATTGCTATTGTAAACAGTGCTGCAATGAACATTTGTGTGCATTTGTCCTTATAGTAGAAGGATTTATAATCCTTTGGATATACACTCAGTAATGGGATTGCTGGGTCAAATGGAATTTCTATTTCTAGGTCCTTGAGGAATTGCCACAGTCTTCCACAATGGTTGAACTAATTTACACTCCCACCAACAGTGTAAAAGTGTTCCTATTTCTCCACATCCTCTCCAGCATCTGTTGTCTCCCGATTTTTTAATGAACGCCATTCTAACTGGCGTGAGATGGTATCTCAATGTAGTTTTGATTTGCATTTCTCTAATGACCAATGATGATAAGCATTTTTTCAAATGTTTGTTGGCCTCATGTATGTCTTCTTTTGTAAAGTGTCTGTTCATATCCTTTGCCCACTTTTGAATGGGCTTATTTGTTTTTTCTTGTTCTGTTTTAGTTCTTTGTAGATTCTGGATATTAGCCCTTTGTCAGATGGGTAGATTGCAAAAATTTTTTCCATTCTGTTGGTTGCCAATTCACTCTAATGACTGTTTCTTTTGCTGTGCAGAAACTGTGGAGTTTGATTATGTCCCATTTGTCTATTTTGGCTTTTGTTGCCAATGCTTTTGGTGTTTCGGCCATGAAGTTCTTGCCAACACCTATGTCCAGAATGGTTTTGCCTAGGTTTTCTTCTATGGTTTT
Source organism: Cheracebus regulus (assembly GCA_963574635.1). Classification (NCBI taxonomy): domain Eukaryota; kingdom Metazoa; phylum Chordata; class Mammalia; order Primates; family Pitheciidae; genus Cheracebus; species Cheracebus regulus. The sequence continues at coordinate 1,480 of CAUYQU010030096.1, read as the reverse complement.
TAGGGTGTTAGGTCTTATGTTTAGGTCTTTACTCCATCTGGAGTTAATTTTAGTGTATGGTGTCAGGAAGGGATCCAGTTTCTGCTTTCTGCACATGGTTAGCCAGTTTTCCCAACACCATTTATTAAACAGGGAATCCTTTCCCCATTGCTTGTTTTTGTCAGGTTTGTCAAAGATCAGATGGTTGTAGATGTGTGGTGTTGCCTCTGAGGCCTCTGTTCCGTTCCATTGGTCTATATCTCTGTTTTGGTACCAGTACCATGCTGTTTTGATTACTGTAGCCTTATAGTATAGTTTAAAGTCCAGTAATGTGATGCCTCCCACTTTGTTCTTTTTGCTTAGCATTGACTTGGCTATACAGGCTCTCTTTTGATTCCATATGAAGTTTAAGGTGGTTTTTTCCAGTTCTGTGAAGAAGGTCATTGGTAGCTTGATGGGGATAGCATTGAATCTGTAAATTACTTTGGGCAGTATGGCCATCTTCATGATATTGATTCTTCCTAACCATGAACATGGAGCGCTTCTCCATCTATTTGTGTCCTCTCTTATTTCATTGAGCAGTGGTTTGTAGTTCTTCTTCACGAGGTTCTTTATGTTCCTTGTTAGTTGTATTCCCAGGTATTTTATTCTGTTTCCAGCAATTGTGAATGGCGGTTCGTTCTTGATTTGACTCTCTTTAAGTCTGTTATTGGTGTATAGGAATGCTTGTGATTTTTCACATTGATTTTGTATCCTGAGACTGTGATGAAGTTGCTTATCAGTTTCAGGAGATTTTGGGCAGAGATGACGAGATCTTGTAACTATACAATCATGTCGTCTTCTGCAAATAGAGACAATTTGACTTCCTCCTTTCCTAGTTGAATACCCTTTATTTCTTTTTCTTGCCTGATTGCTCTGGCTAGAACTACCAATACTATATTGAATAGGAGTGGTGAGAGATGGCAACCTTGTCTAGTGCCAGATTTCAAAGGGAATGCTTCCAGTTTTTGCCCATTCAGTATGATATTGGCTGTTGGTTTGTCATAAATAGCTTTTATTATTTTGAGATACATTCCATTGATATCTTGTTTATTGAGAGTTTTTAGCATAAAGGGCTGTTGAATTTTGTCAGAGGCCTTCTTTGCATCAATTGAGATAATCATGTGGTTTTTGTCTTTGTTTCTGTTTATGTGGTGAATTATGTTTATAGACTTGCATATGTTGAACGAGCCTTGCATCCCCAGGACAAAGCCTACTTGATCATGGTGGATAAGCTTTTTGATGTGCTGTTGCAATCGGTGTGCCAGTATTTTATTGAAGATTTTTGCATCTATGTTCATCATGGATATTGGCCTGAAGTTTTCTTTTCTTGCTGAGTCTCTGCCAGATTTTGGTATCAGGATGATGTTGGTCTCATAAAATGATTTGGGAGGTATTCCCTCTTTTTGGATTGTTTGGAATAGTTTCAGAAGGAATGGTACCAGCTCCTCTTTGTATGTCT
>CAUYQU010030095.1:0-41067 GCA_963574635.1 Cheracebus regulus | reverse complement strand
TGGCAATGCGGTTTGCTGCCTCCAACCCCATCAGCTATATCTGGCATTTCTCCCCATGTTATCCCTCCCCAACTCCCTACCTGCCCCCTGCTGTCCCTCCTCTAGTCCCCTTCCAACAGACCCCAGTGGGTGATGCTCCCCTCCCTGTGTCCATGTGTTCTCATTGTTCAACACCCGCCTATGAGTGAGAACATGTGGTGTTTGATTTTCTGTTCTTGTGTCAGTTTGCTGGGAATGATGGTTTCCAGGTTCATCCATGTCCCTACAAAGGATATGAACTCTTTGTTTTTTATGGCTGAATACTATTCCATGGTGTATATGTGCCGCATTTTCCTTGTCCAGCCTATCATTGATGGGCATTTGGGTTGGTTCCAGCTCTTTGCTATTTTAAACAGTGCTGCAATGAACATACGTGTGCATGTGTCTTTATAATAGAACGATTTATAATCCTTTCGATATATATCCAGTAATAGGATTGCTGAGTCAAATGGTATTTCTATTTCTAGATCCTTGAGGAATCACCACACTGTCTTCCACAATGGTTGAACTAATTTATACTCCCACCAACAGTGTAAAAGCATTCCTATTTCTCCACATCCTTGCCAGCATCTGTTTTTCTCCAGATTTTTTAATGATCACCATTCTAACTGGCATGAGATGGTATCTCAGTGTGGTTTTGATTTGCATTTCTCTAATGACCAGTGATAATGAGCATTTTTTCATATGTTTCTTGGCCTCATATTTGTCTTCTTTTGAAAAGTGTCTGTTCATATATTTTGCCCACTTTTGAATGGGTTTATTTTTTTTTTCTTGTAAATCTGTTTTAGTTCTTTGTAGATTCTGGATATTAGCCCTTTGTAAGATGGGTAGATTACAAAAATTTTTTCCCATTCTGTTGGTTGCCGGTTCACTCTAGTGACTGTTTCTTTTGCTGTGCAGAAGCTCTGGAGTTTAATTAGATTCCATTTGTCTATTCTGGCTTTTGTTGCCAATGCTTTTGGTGTTTTAGTCATGAAGTCCTTGCCTATGCCTATGTCCTGAATGGTTTTGCCTAGGTTTTCTCTCTTTTTATGGTGTTAAGTCTTATGTTTAAGTCTTTAATCCATCTGGAGTTAATTTTAGTGTAAGGTGTCAGGAAGGGGTCCAGTTTCTGCTTTCTGCACATGGCTAGCCAGTTTTCCCAACACCATTTATTACACAGGGAATCCTTTCCCCATTGCTTGTTTTTGTCAGGTTTGTCAAAGATCAGACGGTTGTAGATATGTGGCATTGTCTCCGAGGCCTCTGTTGTGTTCCATTGGTCTATATCTCTGTTTTGGTACCAGTACCATGCTGTTTTGATTACTGTAGCCTTGTAGTACAGTTTGAAGTCTGGTAGCGTGATGCCTCCAGCTTTGTTCTTTTTGCTTAGAATTGACTTGGCTATGTGGGCTCTCATTTGGTTCTATTTAAAGTTTAAGGTGTTTTTTTCCAGTTTGGTGAAGAGAGTCATAGGTAACTTGATGGAGATAGCGTTGAATCTGTAAATTACTTTGGACAGTATGGCCATTTTCACAATATTGATTCTTCCTAACCATGAGCATGGAATGTTTTTCAATCTGTTTGTGTCCTCTCTTATTTCGTTGAGCAGTGGTTTGTAGTTCTTGAAGAGGTCCTTTACATCCTTCGTTAGTTGTATTCCTAGGTATTTTATTCTCTTTGTAGCAATTGTGAATGGCATTTCGTTCTTGATTTGGCTCTCTTTAAGTCTGTTATCGGTGTATAGGAATGCTTGTGATTTCTGCACCTTGATTTTGTATCCTGAGACTTTACTGAAGTTGCATATCAGTTTAAGGAGATTTTGGGCTGAGACGATGGGGTCTTCTAAATATACAATCATGTCATCTGCAAATAGAGACAATTTGACTTCCTCCTTTCCTAATTGAATGCCTTTTATTTCTTTTTCTCAACTAATTGCTCTGGCTAGAACTTCCAATATTATTTTGAATAGGAGTGGTGAGAGAGGGCATCCTTGTCTAGTGCCAGATTTCAAAGGGAATGCTTCCAGTTTTTGCCAATTCAGTATGATATTGGCTGTGGGTTTGTCTTAAATATCTTTTATCATTTTGAGATACGTTCCGTCAATACCTAGTTTATTGAGAGTTTTTAGCATAAAGCGCTGTTGAATTTTGTGGAAGGTCTTCTCTGCATCTACTGAGATAATCGTGGTTTTTGTCTGGTTCTGTTTATGTGGTGAATAACATTTATAGACTTGAGTATGTTGAACCAGCCTTGCATCCCCGGGATGAAGCCTACTTGATTGTGATGGATAAGCTTTTTGATATGCTGTTGCAATCAGTTTGCTAGTGTTTTATTCAAGATTTTTGCATCTATGTTCATCATGGATATTGGCTTCAAGTTTTCTTTTCTTGTTGCGTCTCTGCTGGGTTTTGGTATCAGGATGATATTGGTCTCATAAAGTGATTTGGGAAGGATTCCCTCTTTTTGGATTGTTTGGAATAGTTTCAGAAGGAGTGGTACCAGCTCCTCTTTGTATGTCTGGTAGAATTCGACTGTGAACGCATCTGGACCTGGGCCTTTTTTGGTTGGTAGACTATTAATTGCTGCCTCAACTTCAGCCCTTGTTATTGGTCTTTTCAGCGTTTTGACTTCTTCCTGGTTTAGGCTTGGGAGGGTGCAAGTGTCCAGGAATTTATCCATTTCTTCCAGATTTACTGGTTTATGTGCATAGAGTTGTTTGTAGTAATCTCTAATGGTAGTGTGTATTTCTGTGGAATCGGTGGTGATATCCCCTTCATCGTTTTTTTATTGCTTCTAGTTGATTATTCTCCCTTTTCTTTTTTGTTAATCTGGCTAGTGGTCTGTTTTGTTGATCTTTTAAAAAAAAACAGCTCCTGGATTTATTGATTTTTTTGAAGGATTTTTTGTGTCTCTGTCTCCTTCAGTTCTGCTCTGATCTTAGTTATTTCTTGTCTTCTGCTAGCTTTTCAGATTTTTGATCTTGCTCCTCTAGCTCTTTCAATTTTGACGATAGGGTGTCGATTTTAGATGTTTCCTTGTTTCTCATATGGGCATTTATTCCTATAAATTTCCCTCTAGACACTGCTTTAAATGTGTCCCATAGATTCTGGTACGTTGTGTCTTCGTTCTCGTTGGCTTCAAAGAACATCTTTATTTCTGCCTTCATTTCATTGTTTATCTAGTCAACATACAAGAGCCAGTTGTTCAGTTTCCATGAAGTTGTGTGCTTCTGAGTTAGCTTCTTAATCCTGAGTTCTAATCTGATTGCACTGTGGTCTGAGAGACTGTTTGTTATGATTTCTGTTCTTTTGCATTTGCTGAGGAGTGATTTACTTCCAATTATGTGGTCAGTTTTACAGTAGGTATGATGTGGTGCTGAGAAGAATGTATATTCTTTGGATTTGGGGTGCAGAGTTCTGTAAATGTCTATTAGGTTTGCTCGGTCGAGATCTGAATTCAAGTCCCGGATATCCTTGTTAATTTTCTGTCTCGTTGATCTGTCTAATATTGACAGTGACATATTAAAGTCTCCCACTATTATTGTGTGGGAGTCTACATCTCTTTGTAGGTCTTTAAGAACTTGCTTTATGTTTCTGGGTGCTCCTGTATTGGGTGCATATATATTTAGGATCATTAGCTCTTTTTGTTGCATTGATCCTTTTACCATTATGTAATGCCCTTCTTTGTCTCTTTTGATCTTTGTTGATTTAAAGTTTGTTTTATCAGAGACTAGGATTGCAACTCCTGCTTTTTTTTTCTCTCTCTCTCTCTATTTGCTTGGTAAATCTTCCTCTATCCCTTTGAGCCTATGTGTATCCTTGCATGCAAGACGAGTTTTTTGGATACAGCACACCAATGGGTTTTGACGTTTTATCCAATTTGCCAGTCTGTGTCTTTTGATTGGGGCATTTAGTCCATTTACATTTAGGGTTAATATTGTTATGTGTGAATTTGATATGGCCATTTTGATGCTAGCTTGTTGTTTTGCCCATTAGTTGATGCAGTTTCTTCATTGTTTCAATGGTCTTTACCATTTGTTATGTTTTTGGAGTGGCTGGTACTGGTTGTTCCTTTCTACGTTTAGTGCTTCTTTCAGGAGCTCTTGTAAGGCAGGCCTGGTGGTGATGAAATCTCTCAGCAATTGCTTGTTTGTAAAGTATTTTCTTTCTCCTTTGCTTATGAAGCTTAGTTGGCTGGATATGAAATTCTAGGTTGAAAATTCTTTTCTTTAAGGATGTTGAATATTGGCCCCTACTCTCTTCTGGCTTTTAGGGTTTCTACTGAGAGATCTGCTCTGAGTTTGATGGGCTTCCCTTTGTGGGTAACCCAACCTTTCTCTCTGGCTGCCCTTAGCATTTATCCTTCATTTCAACCCTGGTGAACCTGATGATTATGTGCCTTGGGGTTGCTCTTCTTGAGGAATATCTCTGTGGTGTTCTCTGTATTTTCTGGCCTTGAATATTGGCCTGTCTTGCTAGGTTGGGGAAGTTCTCCTGGATAATATCCTGAAGAGTGTTTTCCAGCTTGGTTTGATTCTCTCTGTCACATTCAGGAACATCTATGAAAAGTAGATTAGGTCTTTTCACATAATCTCATATTTCTTGGAGGCTTTGTTTACTCTTTTTTCTCTAGTCTTGCCTTCTCATTTTATTTCATTGAGTTGATCCTCAGTCTCTGATATCCTTTCTTCTGCTTGGTCGATTCAGCTATTGAAACTTGTGTATGCTTTGTGAAGTTCTCCTGTTGTGTTTTTCAGCTCCATCAATTCATTTATATTCTTCTCTAAGCTGTTTATTCTCGTTAGCATTTCATCAAACCTTTTTCAAGTTTCTTAGTTTCTTTACATTGGTTTAGAACATGTTCTTTTAGCTCAGAGAAGTTTGTTATTACCCACTTTCTGAAGCCCATTTCTGTGAATTCATCAGACTCATTCTCCATCCAGCCTTGTTCCCTTGCTGGTGAGGAGTTGTGATCCCTTGGAGGAGGAGAGGCGTTCTGGTTTTGGGTGTTTTCATCCTTTTTGTGCTGGTTTCTTCCCATCTTTGAGGATTTATTTACCTGTGGTCTTTGTAGTTGTTGACTTTCAGATGGAGTCTCTGAGTGGACATCCAGTTTGTTGATGATGAAGTTGTTTTTTTCTGTTTCTTAGTTTTCCTTCTAACAGTCAGGCCCCTCTGCTGTAGGACTGCTGGAGGTCCACTCCAGACACTGCTTGCCTGGGGATCACCCTCCACGCTCTTGCTGGGAGCTGCAATCCAGAGCTTCTCCTAATTGGCCATTTGGATCCCTCCGCCTCCATGCCTGACTAATTTTTATAATTTTTTTGTAGAGACAGGGTCTTGCTATGTTATCTGGGCTGCTCTTTAACTCCTTAGCTCAAGCAATCCTCCCACCTTGGTCTTCTAAAGTATTGGGATTACAAGAATGAGCCACTGTGCCCAGCTTCCTTTGTTCGCTTTTAAATTGGGTTGTCTTTGATGTTGAGTTGTAAGAGTTCTTGGTATAGTCTGAATATTACATTTTTATGTAATGTAAAATAATAATATATGATGTGCAAATATTTTCTCTCATTATTTGGGTTGATTTCACATTCCTGATAATGTCCTTTGATGTGCAAAAGCTTTTAATTTGATTATGTTTTTTCTTCTTGCCTGTGCTTTCAATGTCAAATCTAAGAAAGTACTGCCAAACCAAGGTCATAAAGATCTAGCTACATTTTCTCTTATAAGTTAGATCATTGCTAACTTATAAGAGTTGATTTCGTGAGGTAAGGGTTCACCACTTCATTGAACTTCATTCTTTTTTTTTTTTTTTTTTTTTGAGACAGTCTTGCTCTGTTGCCCAGGCTGGAGTGCAGTGATGCAATCTCAGCTCATTGCAACCTCTGCCTCCCAGGTTTGAGAGATTCTCCTGCCTCAGCCTCCCAATGAGCTGGGATTACTGGCATGTGCCACCACACCTGGCTAATTTTTGTATTTTCAGTAGAGACGGGGTTTCACCATATTGGCCAGGCTGGTCTTGAACTCCTGACCTCATGATCTGCCTGCCTCAGCCTTCCAAAGTGCTGGGATTACAGGCGTGAGCCACCATGCCTGGCCTGAACTTCATTCTTTTGCATGTGGCTATCCAGCTGTCCCAGAATCTTTTTTTTTTTAAATTTTTAAATTTTTTTTTTATTTTTGGAGACAGAATCTTGCTCTGTCCCCGGGTGCCAGGCTGGAGTGCAGTGGCGCAATCTTGACTCACTGCAACCTCCGCCTCCCGGGTTCAAGCAATTCTCCTGCCTCAACCTCCCGAGTAGCTGGGACACAGATGCACACTACCACGATCAGCTAATTTTATATTTTAGTAGAGACAGGGTTTCACTATGTTGGCTAGGAGGGTCTCGATCTCTTGACCTCGTGATCTACCCACCTCAGTCTCCCAAAATGCTGGGATTACGGGCGTGAGGTGCCACGCCCGGCCTCCCAGAACCTCTTTCTAAAGAGAATATTCTTTATCTATTGAATAGTCATGACACCTTTGTTGCAAATCAATTGACTATAGGTGTTCGGGATTATTTCTGAACTCTCAATTCTATTTCAGTGGTCTATATGTCTATACTTATGTCCATATCACACTACCCTTACTACCATAACTGTATAGTAAGTTATGAAATTGGTGTGAGTCCTCCAACTTTATTTTTCCGTTTCAATATTGTTTAGACTATTCATGGCCCCTTGTAGTTCCATATTAATTTGAGGACTGGGCTGGGTATGGTGGCTCATGCCTGTAATCCCAGCACTTTGGGAGGCCAAGGCAGGTGAATCACTTGAGGTCAGGAGTTCAAGACCAGCCTGGCTAACATGTGAAACCCCATATTGACTAAAAATACAAAAAAATTAGCCAGGCATGGTGGCATATGCCTGTAATTATAGCTATTTGGGAGGCTGAGGCAGGAGAATTTCTTGGACCCGGAAGGTGGAGGTTGCAGTGGGTTGCAGTGAGCTGAGCTCACGCCACTGCACTCCAGACTGGGTGACAGAGTGAGACACTGTCTCAAATTAAAAAAAAAAATTGAGGACTGGCTTTTCCATTTCTATATAAAAAAAGAGTCCATTCCACATCAAAAAGGAATTCTGATAGAGACTACACTGAATCTGTAGATCACTTTGGGGAATATTACAATATTATCAATATAAAATCTCCCAATCCATCAACATCTATTATATGCATTTATTGAAGTCTTTTATTTCTTTCAGCAATGGTTTCTAGTTTTCAGTGTACAGGTCTTTAACTCCTTTTGTTAAATTTATTTCTAAGTAGTTTATTCTTTGAGTATTATTGTAGTTGGAATTATTTTCTGAACTTTCTTTTTGGATCATTCATTGATGGAATATAGAGATGCAACTGATTTTTGTGTTTCTATCTTATACTTTGTTAAATTTATTAGCTCTAGTCGTTTTCTTAATGGATTGTCTGAGAGTTATAAATACAATCATGTCATCTGCAAGGAGATGTATTTTAATTCCTCTTTTTCAATTTAGATGTCTTTTATTTATTTTTCTTACTGAATTGGTCTGGCTAGGACTTCTAGTACAATGGTTAATAGCAGTGGTGAAAATGGGTATCCTTGTCTTGTTCCTGATATTAGCAGGGGAAGCTTTCAGTTCTTCATTATTGAAAAATGATATTGGTTGTAGGGTTTTCACAAATGCTATCATGTTATGTAAGTTTCCTTCTATTCTAGTTTGCTGAGTGTTTATCACAAAAAAGTACTGAATTTTGTCAGTGCTTTTTCTGTGTCTATTGAAATGATCATAAGGTTTTTTTCTTCCTTTTACTTACTTTTTTTGGTTAGACTTCAAGTTATTAAGAACAGTAACACCTGACAATTTAACTTCCAAATAAATATGGAATAATATTGTTATTTTCTGAATTCTTAAATGAGCTTTGTTATTAATTAGTAGGAGTTTCCTTACAGAGACAAAAAACAAGCAAAGTATAAAGGCCAGCAGAGCTATCTTTGGAGTTACTATCCTAGAGAAAATACCTGTAACAACATCTGCTTCAGTTACATATACAAAGCATTTCATAAAATATTAAGGAGAAAAGCAAGCTTTATAAATAATTAAAATTTAACAAAAGCTCCTAGGGCCATCTGTTTCCATTTAGCGGATGAATGGTATAGAAAGCACTTTAACATTTACAGTATGTTGGTATGAACTGCCACCAAAATATCTTTTGGAATATGTCACATTTTGAACAAAGTAATAATGATATAAAATAAAAAAAAATTAAAAAGTATCAAACTTCTCTTTAGGTTGCTTTCAGCAGTATAACAAGAGCAGCGTAACAAGCTCTTTAGAACAGAAAAGCATATGGCATAAAACTCGTAGGCCTCCTCTGGTACATGGAACAAAAGGGCACAACTCCTAGAGACATTATTCTTATTAAATTTTTATTCCTACCACTTTCAATTTAAATGTAAGAGCATCTCATTTATTCCTCATCCCTGGGGAGTGAGATACTCATATGAGTGAATGCAGAAAATAAAAGCTTATCTCTTTATGTGTCCAAACTAGTTCATAAATTCTTAATTCATTTTCTATTAAAATAATACAAGCTAAAGAGAATACAGTAGAGGAGCATGGAAAGTAATATGTGTGAGTCTGTAACCTCAGACCAAGTCACATAATCTTCTGAGTCCAATTTCCTTTGTATAAATGAACATGGTAATGACAACCTTAAGGGATTCAAGATATACCCCATGCTAAAAGTCCTAGGAAATTATTAAGAATGTGTAAAATATTAGCTATCTGTTATGACTACAATGTTTATGTGTTTTGTAAACTAAGGGTAATGTATCCAGTCCAACTGATTCTTGGAAAAAATATTTCAAAGAATTTTGCTAGAATTTTATCTCTGATAAAATTAGAGAAAATGTAATTGGATTAAAAAATACCATTTATAATAAAATTAGAAATAAAAATGTTACCCTACCACATATTCCAACTGAATGAAAACTGCAAAACTCATTTCTAAATAATCATGGGTTAATAAGGAGAAAAAAATAGAAATAATAAGAAAAGCCCTATATATCATACAATGCGGTTCAAGCAGACACTTTTTAAAAAGCTTTAAATGAATTTACTTAGAAACAAGAAAGACTGAAAACATGGGATCTAAATAGAAAACGAAGCTTGAGAAAGAACAATAACATAAACTGTAAGATAGTAGAAAGAAATAATGAAGATAAAGGCAAAAATTAAGGAAATAGAAAAAACACAGAGAAGTAGAACAAAGATCATTTTATCTGGTGCTTGGCAAAGATTAACAAAATAGACTGGCAAGTCTGATCACAATAAGATAGAGGGCACAAACAATGTTAAAAATAAAAACAGAGACAACACTAGAAGCAAACAAGTTTATAAACCAATTTATGACATAAAATCTGATAACTTAAATGAGATGGACAATTGTCTAGGAAAAGTTACCCAAAGATACTGAAAAAGAAATAGAAAACCTAAATGGATGAATAAACATAAAACATTTGACCACGGCTGGGCGCAGTGGCTCACGCCTGTAATCCCAGCACTCTGGGAGGCTGAGGCAGGTGGATCATTTGAGATCAGGACTTTGAGACCAGCCTGACCAACATGGTGAAACCTTGTCTCTACTAAAAATAACAAAACCAACAAAATTGATCATTAGTCAAAAATCAACCACTTTATAGAAGGAACAGATGTTTTTCATAGACTTTTTCAACATTTTTTTTTCTGAAAAACTTCAAATATAACACATTAAAATCAAACAAATTATATAGTAAATATCTATACACATACTACAGATTCTTCAATTAACATTTTACTACATTTTCCTTTTTTCTTAGATTTTGGGGGGTAATAATACAGGAAAACAGACATATGACAGGACTTCAAAGCACCAGGCTAGTGATCTTTGTATTTCCGTATCAACCTAGCATTTTTAACATTTTTCTAAATGAAGATTGGGAGCTCTGGCACAGTGAAAAGAATATATACACAAGAGGCATTCAGGATGAAGAGTCTGTGCCCCTTTTATTTCCTATCTTTGGACACTGTCATGTGAAAATGGATTAACCCTGATCCCTCTCCTATAAGTATTAGCCAGTTCTCACTCTCCCTGACAAAAAAAAAAAAAAAAGAATTGAACTGGATCTTTTAAAGTAGCAGTTATGAAATGCATGTATTTTTTTAAATGCATTCCTGTAGTCAAGAAATATTTATTGTAATTTATCAGATAAAAAACATTTACTAACCACAGGAACTATTTATCTTCTAAAAGACAGTGTCACAACTATAAAACATTTAAATCTATCAAATCTGGAAGAAAAGTCATTACATTTATTTTCTCTGCATACAATGTGACATGTCAGCAAACTTGATGGATAGCAACGCTTTTAAATGAGAAGACTGCTATAAAAGAATGACAGCATATATATAGTAGGGCTTAATTTGTAAAATAAAAACAAAAAACACAAAAACCAAGACATTGCAGTATTTGTTTCTAAACCAATTATAAAATGCTCCATTTCTCTTTCTGCTCTTATAATACTCTTTGTACTGACACACGACCTATTGTTTCCCCCATGTGAGCAGAATGTATTCAAACTCTGGGTAGAAGTTCAAATCCTTCTCAAAGGCAATGCATATGGCAATGGACCAATGTTCTAAGTTAGCTTGTATCATCACCTTCCTTTTTGCCCTTGGTGCATCTTCACCAACTCATCAACAAGGAGAACAGAATCTCCTCCAACTTTGTTAGAAGGAATGCTGTTTCCAGGAAATTTTTCCTTAAATGCATTCTTTTATTATCACTGGTACCTTCATTTTCTTTGTATGCAGAAATACTTTAGCTTCTAAATTGGATAACACTACACACTGCACTAACAGTAACTTACCTTGCTGGAGTTTTCTAATAAAAACTGGAATGTGTTCTGCACAGCTTGGCATGTTTCTAGCTCAGTCCGGCTGAAGGCTATTAAATAATCCTTGAGATGATCATACACATTTCCATCCAGAGCCTGTAACACAGGAATAAATAAGAGCAGAAAAAAACTATGGTAAAGCTTTGACACATGATACCTTCTGCCTATGAGAAAAATAGTTATGTTAAGTTTAAAATTTGTTAATAATAAATGGACAAAAGATACAGATTGTAAGTAAATATGAACAGTTAATCACTTCAGAAAATGTTGAATCTCTAATAAACAGGAACTAAAAAAGGTAAGATCCAATATTAGTAAAGCTGTGGGAAAATAGGACACAACTTAGAGACAAAATGAGTGGGTTCTGATCTTTGCTAATCTGGTTAAGCGCCGGAGTTAAGTGAAATAATAAATGTGAAAGGATACAGGTGCAGTGTCTGGAAAAGAGTAGATACTCTATAACAACATCCTCCATTTTTCCCCAAACTATTATTGGTTGGATTATAAATTAATGTATGTATATTTACTAAACAGCAGTCAGATAAAAAAAAAACACAATAGAAATATTTTAAAAAGAAAAGTGAAGCAGAGATACTGCTTTGGGGAAGAAAAACCAGTGTAATATCTATGAAGAGTTTGGAAACTCTTATTTCCTTAAACATCTGTAACAGGAATCTTTGAAACTGGGAAAAAAAAAAAGGAGAGAAAAATCACTGAACATTTGAGAAATAATTAAGCTATGATGTATACTGCCACCAAAATAAAAGCTGTGGAAACTGTATAGATGAAAGGTATGTACCAAATAATTTTAGATTAAAAAAAGAATATACATACTAGCAACAACTATGGGAAAATATGATGATAATAATAATTAATAATAATAAGGTTCTTAAGTCTTGTCAATCAGTAGAGGTAAAAATCGCAGTATAAAATTCACCCAATATAAGTCACCATTTTAATAATTTTAAAGTGTACAACTCAGTGGCTTTTAGTACACTGACAAAGCTGTATAACGATTTCCATTATCTAACTCCACCACTTCTCCAAAAACACTGTACTTGTTAAGTACTCATTCTCCATCCCTTCCTTCCTCCCTCTAGCCCCTGGCAACCACTAGTCTGCTTTCTACTTGTATGGATTTGCCTACTCTGGATATTTCATATAAATGAAATAATATACTATATGACTTTTTATGCCTGGTTTCTGTCAGTCAGCATACTATTTTCAAGGTTCATTGATTTGTTAAGTACTTCATTCCTTTTTACAGCTTAATAATATTCTGTTGTACCACATTTTGTTTATTAAGCAGTTGATATAAATTTGCCTTTTTCCCACTGTTTGACTATTATAAATAATGCTGCTATGAACATTTGTGTATAAGTTTTTGTTTGAGCACCTTTTTCCATTTATCTTGGGAATATACCCAGGAATGGAATTGTTGGGTCATATGATAAAATTCTATGCTTAATTTTGAGGAACTGTCAAACTGCTTTCCACAGTGACTGCAACATTTTACCTTTCTACTAACAATGTTATGAGGGTTCAAATTCTCCACACCCTTGCCAACAGTTATTCTTTTGTATTTTGGTATTTTTTTAAATTATGAAAGCCGTATTAGTGGTTAGGAATGGTATCTCTTTGTGGTTTTGATCTGCATTTCTCTAATGACTAATTATGTTGAGCATCTTTTCATGTGCTTATTGGCCATTTGTGTATCTTCTTTGGAGAAATGCCTACTCAAGTTCTTAACTCATTCTTCAATTAGGTTGTCAGGCTGGGCACAGTGGCTCATGCCTGTAATCCTAGCACTTTGGGAGGCCAAGGTGGGTAGATCACGAGGTCAGGAATTTGAGACCAGCCTGGCCAACATGGTGAAACCCCATCTCTACTAAAAATATGAAAATTAGCTGGGTGTGGTGGCATGCGTCTGTAATCCCAGCTACTCAGGAGGCTGAGGCACGAGAATTGCTTGAACCTGGGAGGCAGAGGTTGCAGTGAGCCAAGATCGCACCATTGCACTCCAGCTCTGGGCAACAGAGCAAGACTCCATCTCAGAAAAATAAATACATAAATAAATTAGGTTGTCTCTTTGTTGTTGGATTGTAAGAATTCCTTATATATTCTGGATACTAGATTCTTACAACATATATGATTTACAACATATATGATTTGCAAATATTTTCTCCCATCTTGTGGGCTGTCTTTTCACTTTCTTGAAAATTTCTTTTGATGTATAAAAGTTTTACTTTCTTAAAAAAGAGATGGGGTCTTGTCATGTTTTCCAGGCTGGACTCAAACTTCTGGGTTCCGACAATCCTCCTGCCTCAGCCTCCCAAAGAGCTGGGACTATAGGCAGCATATCCAGCTTACAAGTTTTAAATTTTGATGCAGTCTAACTTAGCTACTTTTCTTTTGTTGCTTCCGTGTTGGTATTATATCTAAGAATCCTCAATGGAGGTCTTCCATTGTATCTTATATTTGGCTGTTACATTAAACTTTTAGTATGACTTTTTTGTTTAAAATACACAAATTCTGTCCAAAAAGCACTAGGTAATAAAGCCGCACCTTCTGTAATGCTTACGTCGCTAGATGACACCATTGAGCACTTTAAATTTAGGCACTGCAAATATTTTTACTATGATTTCCATGTAATTATGTAATATCACCAGAGACACTGCTTATGTTAAGTCTGAACAAAATTTCCTATATCAGGACATACTTTTCCTGAACTTGTTTAGAAAAAGAAAATATAACATCTTCTGATATAAGGTTGATATAAGGTTTCTGCCTTAGAAATGGTCTTGGTGGACAATCATAACATGATAATGTTTTTGCAGGAAACCACTGGTGTATTTTATTTGAGTACAGCAAATGGTAATATGAGCATTGTGAGCTCAGAAAAAAAAAAGGCATGATTTTAAGGTGAATCAAATACCCAACAGTTTCTATTTTCTCAGTGCAATGTAAACAGTACCCACTGTGCTGTGCCCGGACTCTGTGCTAGCTTTATGGGTGAAGTGAGAGGGAGGAGAAAAGTTGAAAAAAGAAAATCAAAGTTCTGGTGGTACTTCTCTTTTTGACCTGACTATAATCAGGATTATTTCTGAAAGATATTTTTCACTAAAGGAACTGTATGTACTATTAATTTTGATAGAAGTATATCACAAGTCAGGAATTATACATTCACTTAGCTTCTTAAATCCTACTTTAAAAATTCTAATGGGTGCGGTAACATGTGGCTATGATCTCAGCTACTTGGGACACTGAGGCAGGAAGACTGTTTCAGCCCAAGAGTTTTAATCAGCAGTGATCTATGATCATGCCACTGCATCCCAGCCTGGGCAACAGAGCAAGACCCTATCTTTAAAATAAATAAATAAATTCTAAACACTTTTTAAAAGACATTCAAGAAGTAATTTATTTCTATATTTCACTTCAGCAATAAAACATATATTATCTCATCATGAGATAATAACTGACACATGTATCCCAGGGTCCACCAGTAGACATGATCATCCAAACAGCTGCCAAAGCCTTACCAAAGTGATGGCAGTGGCTGCTGCCATCACGCCGACTGTAGCAGGGCAGCACCGCTGGGGCTGCACACTCCATGGAGCCAGTGGGAGCCCTGCCCCTTATGAGTTGGGATGGGAGCTCCCCAGGTGCCACTATAGTCTCCCAAATTGCAGCTGCAGACCCTGGCCTCCTTGCAGGGGCTACAGCTGCCCAAACTGTAGCTGTGGATCAGAGCTTCCCTGTGTTCTTGGGGCACAGCTGCCCCTGTCCCTGCTGACTTGGGGATGTCTGTTCCTGCTGCCTGGTCTCTCTCCTCTCCTGGAGCCTGCTCTGATCAGTGGGGCTGTGGCTAAGCCCCAGGCCTGGAATAGCAGTGGGAGGCAGAGTCCTGGGCAGAAGGGGGTAGGTTCCCAGTAAGTCCCCACCTTCAGGCTGGGGAGGGCCTAAAGACTGGGGTCTGGACTGCCAGTCCAGCAGACCAGAGTGGGGACCTGTGCTGCCTCTTCTAGGCTTTCATACAGCCACTCACCCAATTGGCACACCCATCCTTCTCTCTGAGGCCCATAAAATCCTGGGCTCAGTCAGGGGAGAGGATGGTCAGAGGAGGAAGAGGTCAAAGAGAGGATGGGATGAATAGTTGCAGAGAGTATTCTCTCTGCTGATAGCTGGAGATGAAGGGACAGCCAGCTGCAGGAGCTACCCTCTCTGCTGAGGGCTTCAGTGACCTGCAGAGATGTCCAAATGACTTGCCTGTGGAGAAAAGCTACCCTCTCCAGGGCCTCCTCTCTGCTGAGAGCTGAACACTCCAGGGGACGATCTGCCTACAGAGAGGAGCTACCCACTCCTCTGAGCTGTTCTAACAGTAAATAAAACTCTTCTTCTTCACCCTTCACTTGTCTGCCTACCTCATGCTTCCTGGATGCAGGACAAGAACTTGGGCAAAGGCACCACGGTCATAGAGGTTCCTGGCCAGAAAAATTGGCATCCCAGAGATCATCCCATAAAGAAAAAAGTTTAATTAGAAATACTGAACTTTTGTTGATGGTTTTGAATTTAGATGTAGAAGCATCTTTCTTCACTTAAGATGGAAGAATGTCAACCAGAATTATACAGATGTGCATTATTTAACATAAAAGAGTTTAAAAAATGGCAACTTGGTGTACTAGTAGTACCTAACTACTTATATTGAGAAGATTTACTTCCAACAGGGATTTGGAACATTCTTTTTAAAAAGGCAAATCCCAACTTAATAGTAATATCCTAATTTTTACTATCCTAACAGTCGACAAGCACAAAACAAATGTATTTCAGTCCTGCCCTCTCTTCTTTTACAGGTAGGCAAAAAACCCTGTAAGCCTTAGGGGTAAGGAAGATTCCTTCAGATACTAGCTGCCTTCCATTTTCTAAGGTCTAACTAAACCAGTTGTATACCTGAGAATCACTGCAGAGCTTATAAAAACACAGGTTGTTTCAGCATGGTGAGGCTATTCTGTATACTACTACAATGGTAGATACATGTCATTATATATTTTTGTAAACCCAGAATGTACAATGTAAAGAATGAACCCTCATGTAAACTATGAATTTGGGGTGATGATGATGGTGTCAACGTAGGTTCAATTGTAACAAATGTACCACTCTGGTGGGAGATATTGATGGTGGGAGGAAATGTAGGGGAAGGGAGATCTCTGTACCTTCTGTTGAATTTTGTTGTGGAACTAAAACTGCTCTAAACAATAAAGACTGTTTTAAAAAACAAGCAAAAATTGCTGGGCCCCAGCCCCAGTCGCTGATTCAGTAGGCTGAAGTTGGGCCCTAAGAAGTCTGCATTTTCTAACAACTTGCCACTGGCCTGGGACCATACTTTGAAAACTACTGAACTGCACAGTTACTTTAGCTGACTGACTAGGTTGGGCATTTATGTGGACTTAGATTCTGGTGACCCTCTGGAAGTAGAGTGGCTGCAGGCAGAGAAGCCTACTATCCTGAAGAGGGTCAAGAGCACCAATAGGTACTGTTATGGTAGATGGATCAGCAGCTGTTTTCAACTGGGAATTGTGCTCGACTTCAGATGTGAGACAGGAAAGAGCTTGAGCTCTGAAACCAGTTGGATGTGGGTTAGAATCCCAGAGCTTTTACTTACTTTATCATGTTGATAGTTTTCTTATTTGTAATTAGGGAAAGTGGGAGTACCACATAATCCACAGGACATAGTGAAGATTAAGTAAGGTAATGGATGTGGTACAATGTTATTCATTCTTGCCTTGCTTTAAAATCATCAATGCATTAGCCACATATTGATAATGGTTAAAGCTGGGTAATGAGTACATGGGGGTCATTATACTGCCTTTTTTTTTTTCCTTCAGTGTATATTGAAAAATTTTTCATATAAAAAGAAAAAGAAAACCTGAATATGAGGTAAAAAAAAAATCCACAAATTTTTTTTTCAATGGCTCCCACTGCATATTTTGAAAAGTAGAAATTCTTTAGCCGGTACTTAAGATTCTTTACAATCTGATCCCAACATAACTCTCTCTCATTAGCACCATCTCTCGTCACTGTTCTCTACATTATACTCTATATCCCAACCATACTGAGTTATTTTGGAAAATGACATTCACTTTCATGTTTTCAATTAAGTTACTCTCTGGGCCTAGAATGTCCTTTCCCCCTTCTCTTCCACTTAAATACTAATAATGATAATAATAATGATGGTTAGCACAGGCAACTAACATTTACTAACGGCTTACTGAATTCCAAGTGCTTTACAAAACTGAATCAACTAGCTCTTCTCTAGTGTTCCCACAATATTCTTTTATATGATCTATGGGTATTACTGCAAATCATAGATTGAATCTTATTTAAGTAGGTGAGAGGAGGCCCATATGATCAGAAGCCTCTTTCAATGGAGATTAATCTTAAAATATCTTTCCAGCTATTTAACACTCAGAATTCCCTGAATTTTAATTACCGCCTTTGCAAGGCTGTGATACTCATTAACCTGTACATGAACTAATTTTCTGGTGGGTAAGATAGCTGGAGGCCTTCTGGCCTGGGTAAATTATTGCTAATGTGCATAGAGTTAATGCAGGCGATACAAAAATTAAGAAACAGCTGGAATTCAAAGCACAGGAAGTAGACGACAATCCTATGATTTACTCCAGCCCCTTGCCTTAAACTGCAATTGTCTGAACCAATGATGGCATCTAGAGATGAAGTTCAAAGCAATTCTGGGTAGTACTGTCTCAACATGGTTTGTGACTGGAAGGCAGATTACATAAATATTTATATGGACTTTGATTAAAAAGCCAATGATTAGAATAAAAATTGCCCCCCAAAATAGAACCAAAGAGCTTGAAAATGCTTTTTACAGACTCCCCATCATGTTATTTAAAACACTATATTGAAACCATTTAAATACATGTCAGATTTTCCCAAAACACCCTTAATTCCTTACGAACAGGCAGCACTTGCTTCTTCCCTTTATCTTATCCTTAGCGGAGAAGGCCTCTAATAAATGATGATTGAAATGAATCAAACTCAGAAGGATCTGAACTCAAAAGCTGACCCCAGATGTATAAGCAGGAAAGCACCAAAGAAACATTTTGAGAGTGAAGTAAATAATGAGGCATTTATCTTAATTGGGTCACCTTTATTATGAAGAAAAAAATAGTATGTTATGAAAGTTGATTATACAAATTGAATCAATCTTGTCATACCCAACTAAATCAATTGAGGGGCCAGGGGGAAAAAGCACTTAGGGCATATAATATTGTTCCATGAATGTAATTCTCTGCAAGCCTGCTGCTGAAACTGCATGTGGTAACCTGAAACCAGTATTATCTAATAGCTACTGAAACAATCTGTTGTGACTCTAAGACTAACTTTACCCACTGCTATCACTCACTCACCAATCAGAGCTTGCCAGCTCCCCAAAACTTTACTAGTGCCAACCTTCTCTTTGTTCTTTGGCCATATGAAGATCACCCAATCTGTGTGCATGTCCCAAAATGTAATTCTTGTTTTCCAAATAAAACATTTTAAATTTAGAGATTCATCTCTATATTTTCTTTGACTTCAATAATGTAATTGGCTCACTCCTGTAATCCCAATACTTTGGAAGGCCGAGGCAGGTGGATCACCTGAGGTCAGGAGTTTGTGACCAGCCTCACCAGCATGGTGAAACCCCATCTCTACTAAAAATACAAAAATTAGCTGGATGTGGTGGTACCCACCTATAGTCCCAGCTATTTGGGAGGCTGAGGCATGAGAACTGCTTGAACCTGGGAGGGAGGCTACAGTGAGCCAAGATCGTGCCACCGCACTCCAGCCTGGGTGACAGAGAGAGACTCTGTCTCAAAGACAAGACAAAACAAAATGTAATTATTCAGACTGACACGATTTTTTAATTTTTAAAGGGTAGTAGGGGTTGACAGGAGGGTAGGGATGGTTAATGGGTACAAAAAAATAGAATAAGATCTACTATTTGATAGCATAATAGGGTGACTATAGTCAATAACAACCTAATTGTACATTTTAAAATAACTTAGAATATAATTGGATTGTTTGTAGCTCAAAGGACAAATGTTTGAGGGGATGGATACCCCACTCTCCATGATGTGCTTATTTCACAATGCATGCCTGTATCAAAACATCTCATGTGCCCCACAAATATATACACCTACTATGTACCCACAAAAATTAAAAAAAAATTTTTTTGAGACAGAGTCTTGCTCTGTCACCCAGGCTGGAGTATAGTGGTGTGATCTCGGCTCACTGCAACCTCGGCTTCCTGGGTTCAAGTGATTCTCCTGCTTCAGCCTCCTGAATAGCTGGGATTACAGGCATGTACCCCTATGCATAACTAATTTGTGTGTGTATGTGTGTTTTAGTAGAGATGGGATTTTACCATGTTGGCCAGGGTGGTCTCAAACTCCTGGCCTCAAGTGATCTGCCCACCTCAGCCTCCCAAAGTGCTCTGGGACTACAAGGTGTGAGCTACCACACCCGTCCTTAAATTGTTTTTTAAATAAAATATTTAAAAAAAATAATTTTAAAAAACTCCTCTTACATCTTGCATAACAGTATCCAGCAAACATCTGTCAAATACAATTGCACAGACAAGGTTAGATGCCTATACATATATTCTTCACAACATCTTGTAATAGCATTCTGGGTCAATGCTATCAGATTGACTTATATTTTGACCAGACACTACTTCCTTCCTTTTTTTTTTTTTCTTGAGTTGTAGTCGCGCTCTGTGGCCTAGACTAGAGTGCAATGGCATGATCTCGGCTCACTGAAACCTCTGCTTCCCGGATTCAAGTGATTCTCCTGCTTCAGCCTCCTGAGTAGTTGGGATTACAGGCGCCTGCCATCAAGCCCAGCTAATTTGTATTTTTAGTAGAGACACGGTTTCACCATGTTGGCCAGACTGGTCTCAAATTCCTGACCTCGTGATCCACAAACCTTGGCCTCCCAAAGTGCTAGGATTACAGGCGTGAGCCACCACACCTGGCCTCCTTCTCTGACTTTCCCAAACCTGTCTGCCTCTTAGACTGAGTCATTCTTTTTTCCACCTGCTTTTCTTTTTGGGTTCCTCAGTGTGTAATGTCACTATTCACTCACCTGCCAGTGGCAGAAACCTAGAAGTCAAGGTTTACTTTTCCCTCTGCCTTATTTCCCACATACTGTTAATTACCAAATCTTACTGATTCCACTTCTTAAATATTTACCAAACCTAATCCCTCTTCCTGATCTCCACAGCTACTCCCTTCTGGTTATCCTGTCTCACCTGCATAACTGCAGCAATCTCCTGTTGCCCTGCATCCAACTGTCCCTCTCACCAACTCATTTCCACACTGCAACTAGGAGGATGTTTCTAAATTGTGTATTTTACTTGACTGCTCTACACTGTTCCCTGGCTACCTATCACAGTTAGGAAAAGGCTTTTTTAAAAATCATCATGGACCACATTATCTGAACTTGGCATGCCTCTTCAGCTTCTTCACTTATTACCCACTCCCCATTCCCCTTCCCTACCATCCTTTCTGTACAATGCACAGTTTTTGCCTTCTCTAACACTCCTTTTTTGCCTCTGAGCTTTCACACAGACTTTTCTTCTGCCTTGATTACTCTCTGCTTTCTCTCCCATGATCTGGCTTACTCTTACCAGCCTTAGTATCTTCACTTAATCATCTACTCTGGATATCTCTATTGTCTTTTTGCTTCGTAACTCCTGATCATAGCATAAAACCTCATGCTGGTGATATTTGTTTGTAAGTCCCTCTTTTTGTTTAAGTTCCATAAAGGGAGGGATCAGGTCTGTCTGTTTACCATTTCATCTTCTATGTTGAATATAGGGTTTGGCATACTGGTGGAGCTCAAAAAATATCTGTTCAACAAATGATACACCAATCGGAACTCATATAATTATAAAAAAATGAATAAACCTATACTTGAGCCCCATGACTGAGAAGTCTAATGATGTTACATAACATTTATAAAATTGTATACAAGTTAAAAAAGTAATTGATTTCACAAAATTCTAATTCAGTAGTTTTCAAGTGTTTTCAGTAGTGGCATCTTTTTATGTGGAATTCCAAGACATAAAATATATATAACCTTGCATGCCTTCTTCCTTCTAGCAACAGATCTTGCTCTCCTGACCTAAGGGGTAGACTTGCAGGGTAGGCAGATACGCAAGACAGAACCTCAAACCACTGCCCTCTGCCCCTAATCACTGGGAGGTGGTCCCTTGATCTAAATTAGTCATCCCCAGGATCGAAGCTGAAGGCTTAGTCCAAAAATGGCCTGTCCTTCCCACCAAATGGCTATGCTTCCTACCAAGAGGATAGAGCCTATCTGTAGTAGGAAGGAATTAAACCAACCCACAGAGAAAGGCAGTGATGAGAAATTTGGCAAAGTGAAGATGGGAATGGTGGGCAGAGGACAGGGATAGTGTCCTTGAATTAGGTAGTTCTTGAGCAAGCACCACCTCATCCTTTCTGTGATTTGGTTGAGCCAACAAATTCCTTTGTTTTGCCTAAGCTACTTTGAATTGGGTCATTGTTACTTGCAATCAAAAGACTTCTTACTAAAGAGTAACAAAAGATACCCAACTTATATTAGCCATATCCAAATAGTTTTCACATACATATGTTCAGAAATGGCAGGATAAGCATTCTTTCAAGGTTTATATAAATGTGAGTTAATCTCGCAGAATGAACTCCTTGGTGGTCTCCAATATGCAAAAACTTGGCAGGTAATTTATTCAAATATTCTTTTTTAAAAAAGTCAAACTTTTTTACTATTTGACACAAATTTCCAGGGGAATAATTTTGTAATAATTGAGAAACTGAGAAACCATGGGGCCTTTGAGCACAAATATGTTTTAATGACCCAGCAATGTTTCTAAACAACTGAATTTGAATGCCTCTAAGCAGCCACATTTTTTCCAGGTAGCTATTAGACCACACACTCCCTTACATATTACCTCTGCCCTCTTTATTCATTTGACTTACTTGATCCCTAAAATTAGTTGAGTTTGGAACCCAAACTCCCAAACTCATAATGTTAAATACTCAAGATAGTGGGGGGGGGAGGGGAATATTCTAAGGACATATTCAGAAACTTAGAAATCTGGAATGTTCCACTAAACATTTATTTTAAAAGAAAGAGTAAATGTCCTAGAACTTGTTTGAAGAAGAAGATTATGATGAATTAGGAGGGAAAATGGGTCATTTTCATAAGCATTTGATGTAATTTCCCCTAAAGTAAGAAGTTTAAACAGTGGCCTCCTTATTTAGATCCAGGAAGGGCACAGATTCTTCAGTCATAGAGTTACACTGAAATCCCTTGAGTTTCCTTAATGCAGCCTAGAAAAACAAACTCTTCTTTTCTGAGAGAAATGGGCATTCTAAAATAGCCTTTGGTAAAAGTCAAGGATATAAGTATCAAGATGATGATAAACGTAAGTTGTCTTAAAATTCTACAGTCTGCTGATATTGGAAGAAAACACTGATTGCCTCCCTGCTTTTGTTTCTCTTTCTCAGAAGACCCCGAATCAGGTTACAAAGAGAAAGCTTTTTAAAGAAATCAAAACAAGTACTGCAGTGTATTTGCATTATTGTAGCTGGATTTGTCAATTGATACAAAGTAAAATCAGAAACATATCACCTAATTTTTTATGTGGTTGTTTTTATATGTGGTTGTTTTATTTAAAAGCACTGAGTTACTTCAGGTTACTTCAGGTTCTATGAAAGAGGAAACAAATAAGGAAGTTTATGTCTGTAAACTACAAAACCAGGAAAGGAAAGTTTCAAAGCTGTGTTTCTATAAAGTTTGTGTTATCCTCTTGGATTACTACTAGCATGCAAGATAAGTCAGACTCCTGAAAAAGGTCTGCTGTACTACTTATGGTCACCCAGTTGTAAGTGTGCTACAGCCACATAATATTTAGGTTGCCATCTCAAAAGAGCATAGGCAATACAAAACCTTGAACCATATATACTTTCATTCAAACCCTAGTTCTACCACTTACTAGCAACATTGCTCTGGGAAGACACTGACCATTCTTGAGCTTTCCATTCCTCATCTAACAGAGTCAGAAGAGAATGGTGTGTGTAAATGGTGTTATTAAAATAATAGGGCTTAACCATTATGTTATACCAGAGAATCTCATCTATCTCCCTTGTAGGACTACAGTTAAGAAATTTTGGTTACTCTATTATGTACCTGAGCAGCCGAACTGCTCTAAGTCTGTTACCTTGTCACAACACAACAACCACTTATCACACCTTAATAACAACCACTCACAACTGAGTGACCGTAAGTAGTACAGCAGACCTTTTTCAGGCATCTGACTTATCTTGCATGCTGGTAGTAATCCAAGAGGATAACAGAAACTTTACGGAAAAACAGCATTGAAATTTTCCTTTCCCTGTTTTGTAATTTACAGACATAAACTTCCTTATTTGTTTCCTCTTTCATAGAACATGAAGTAATCTGAAGTAACTCAGTGCTTTTAAATAATTAAAAAATAGTATCTCCTCAAGAAGTCTGTTAAATCGATACTTTCTATGTACCATTTTAATTCCCTTGTTTCTTTTACTATATATTTTGGCATGGTTCCCTGGGAATTATCAGTGTGATTTTATCAAACTCAAGAATCTCGGCCCAGCGCCATGGCTCATGCCTGTAATCCCAGCACTTTGGAAGGCCAAGATGGGAGGTTTGCTTGAGGGCAGGAGCTGGAGACCAGCCTGATCAACATAGCAAGACCCCATCTCTAATTTAAAAAAGAAATAAAATATTAAAAATTTTAAAAAAGAATCTCAATGGACTGACTTTTAAATTCAGATTCTCCCTTCTGTCAATTCAACTTTGCTGCTGAAGACTTCTAGTATATTTTTATTTCAGTTACTGTATTTTTAACTCCAGAATTTCGATTTGATCCCTTTTTATAATTTGTATCTCTTTGAGGATATTCTTTATTTGGTGAGATATCATTCTTGTACTTTCCTTCAGTTCTTCAGATGTGGTTTCCTTTAGCTCTTCGTAATATATTAAAAATAGGCAATTTAAAATCTTTTGGACTTCCCTGGAGACAGTTTCCCTCGTCTCCTTTTTACCCTGCATATGGGCTATATATTCTTGTTTCTTCACATGCTTCACAATCTTGTTAAAAAGGAAACATTTAAATAGCAGGATTCAGCTCACCAACCACACCATCCAATAGCAAAGAGGAGCTCTTCCTTAGCTATGCTACTGATGACAAACAGAATATGAACACTGTTGCATAGCTACAGGAAGACAGATGTAGGGGCAAAGATTTGATGAAGAATTCTTAAGGCTTTTGGAGAAACTACAATAGAAGTTTAGATATTCAGGTACTGAAATCAGAAAAATGTACAAATTATACAGTAAATAGGACTGCTGCAAACAAAAGAATTGTTGGCATTCCAGTTAGTCGGAGAATTTTCCTATATTCATCTTTTGGCTGTGTTATTTAAATGGTCTCTTTTGTGTGCATTTTTGACATCAAAGTATTGAACTGGCAGAAAGCATTTAGCATGAAGAAATATAAAGCCTTAGCATTAGTTCAGGAAGCAGTATCTCTGATATTGGCAATTTGAGTACTCCTTACATTGACATTTTAGGGAAGAGTTAATATACATTTCATGGACATATGGGACCATTAACAGAAAGGAAATAGTCTGATCTCCTTAGATGTTTCCATTGCTCTCGTCCCATGGTCTGATCCTTTACAGCTCCCAGACAGCCTCTAATAGGAATAATCTATTTTTTTTTAAAATTGAGACGCAGTCTTGTTCCATTGCCCAGGCTGAAATGCAGTGGCGTGATCTTGGGTCACCGCAACCTCCGCCCCCTGGGGTTCAAGCGATTCTCCTGCCTCAGCCTCCCAAGTAGCTAGGATTACAGGTGTGTGCCACCATGCCTGGCTAATTTTTGTATTTTTAGTAGAGACGGGGTTTCAGCATGTTGGTCAGGCTGGTCTTGAACTCCTGACCTCGTGATACACCTGCCTCAGCCTCCCAAAGTGCTGAGATTAGAGGCATGAGCCACCACACCCAGCAAAATTCAATTTTTTTTTTTTACCTCTTTCTCCCTGAGATGGAGTCTCGCTCTGTTACCCAGACTGGAGTGCAATGGTGCAAACTCAGCTCACTACAACTTCTGCCTCCTGGGTTCAATCAATTCTCCTGCCTCAGCCTCCTGAGTAGCTGAGCTTATAGGTGCCCGTCACCATGCCCAGCTAATTTTTGTATTTTTAGTAGAGATGGGGTTTCACCATGTTGGCCAGGCTGGTCTTGAACACCTGACCTTGTGATCCACCCACCTCAGCCTCCCAAAGTGCTGGGTTTACAGGTGTGAGCCACCATACCTGGCAGGAACAATCTTCTATGTATGGTATACTCACAAATTACAACTAAATTTCTTTTTTCATTTATTTTCTTTTATTATTTTTTGAGGAGGAGTCTCGCTCTGTTGGAGTGCAGTGGCGTGATCTCAGCTCACTGCAACCTCCGCCTCCTGGGTTCAAGCAATTCTCCTGCCTCAGCCTCCAGAGTAGCTGGGGCTACAGGTGTGTGCCACCACACCCAGCTAATTTTTGTATTTAGTAGAGACAAGATTTCACCATGTTGGCCAGGTTGGTCTCAATGACGGGGTTTCACCGTGTTGGCCAGGATGGTCTCAATCTCTTGACCTTGTGATCTGCCTGGCTCAGCCTCCCAAAGTGCTGGGATCAAAGACATGAGCCACCACGCTCAGCCTTATTTTATTTTTTTAAAGACCAAGTTTCACCATGCTGCCCAAGCTGGTCTCAAACTCCTGAGTTCAGCACCTGCCTTGGCCTCTCAAAGTGCTGGGACTACAGGCGTGAGCCACAGTGCCCAGCCTGACAGCTAAATTTCTGTACACCTGCCTTATCTATGCAAGTCAGGATATGACCAAAAAAAAAAAAAACACCTTTATGATAAGCACAATAATAAAGTAATTATATTCAAAAACTCAGTTCAATAAAATATTTTTTTGAGAACCTACTCTGTGCCAAGAACCATGCTTAGCACTGACTCCATGTTTGTATATATGCTTTTGAATACATAACCATGAGAACCTGGGCAAGGATTGAAAACAAACAAGTAACAGGATAATTTCAATTATACAGGGTGCTAGAAGAGAGGAACTTGGACAAACATGAAGGTTTAAAAATGATTTTCTGGAGGAAATAATGTGTGAATACACCCAGTTATTATGTTAGGCACCATGGGAAATGCAGAACATCAAATAAAATATGTGAAACAAAGAATGATGAGCTGTTAATATAATTCAAAATAAGAATAAGTTATGTCTGAATGGCAAGGGAAACAACAGAATAATGCTGGCTGGAGTTTTCAGGGAGTATGTTTCTAAGGAGTAAGACACGAATTGAGATAGGAGGGAAGCATTCCAGGTAGCGAAATACATCCCTAGCACCCTCAATGGCAGCATTTAGTTACCTGACGTAGATAGATGAAGAGTGCTAAAGTTAAGACTGCTAGATTTTGAAGGAATTTGTTTTTTGTTCTGATTTGTTGTTAGACAGTTTCACTCATTTCCCAGACTGGAGTGCAATGGCACGATCTCGGCTCACTGCAACCTCTGCCTCCTAGGTTCAAGTGATTCTGAGTTTGAATTCCAAGATTTATACTTAAATTTAGATGTCAGCCAGTTGAGACTGTTACACAAGCCTATTATCAGAAGTTCAAAAAACCTGGCATAGCTGGAAGAACTGAGAAAGTTTCAAAGATCTAGACAAGAAGGATCTAGGATAGTTAAGGGTGTTCAAAGCACTAGCTGGTTTGGAGAGAATTTGCCTTCTATTCTCTTCCTTGCTGGTGTCTAGGTGTGCCCACAGCCAGCAAAACAAGTCAGGGATTTGCATGGTGTCGTTTTCCTAACTGAATGAGAGGTGAGCAGATCATAGCACCTCACCAGATGGAAAAGCTTAGGCATCTTCTAGCAAGCAGTGGAAGTCTCTATAGGTTCGCCCGGAGAGGGTCAATTTTCATCATTCTTTTACTTGTATTCTACAGAAACAGTGGAAAGGACCCTGTCTTGAAAGTACTTCAGAATTACATTAGTCATCATTTTCATTAACAGAATAGTTCAGTTCTAAACTACTGAAAAAAATAGTTATCAAGCTAGCCCAAGACTAATCATTTTGATTTTTGTTTTCTTAATAAATTAATTCATTAGATTTTAAAATGGTTTTTGAGTTGCACTCTAAAGCTAATTTAAAATTATAAATATAATTATAAATTATAAATATAAATATATAAATTATAAATATAAATATATAATTAGAAATATAAATAAAATTATAAATATTTTCTAAAAAAAATATAGTAAGGATAGAGTCACAGAAGTTTTGGTCTTTACATTTAATAAAAGTGGCTACTAACCATGTAATGCAAGATATTTCCAAATTTTAATACAGTAGCCAAATTGTACTTTTTGGGGGATATATGGTTATTCGGGATATCAAATCTTTCAAGTACAGAGCCTATGAAAAAAAGAATCTATTTCCTTATTATAAACACTCATATGTCCATTCTGAAGTCAATTCCAGCAAAAACTTGTGCTGTTCTCAGCAGTATTTGAATCACAGAAAAAACATTAGCAGAGGACATTCAGGAAGTAAGGAAGGTCAAGAAAGACAGGATCCATTTCTCAGCAGCATGACAGTAATTCCTCCCTAAAAATTACAACTAAGCATTTTTTTCCTGTCATTAAGATTGTGGCTGCAACAGATTGGGCCTCAAAAACCTTTCTAAGGAATGGTTTTAAAATTATAAAACCAAAATTAAATTTCAACTTCCATGTTCCACATTTTAATGGTATCTACAATTATAACTTAATTTTCTCTAGAGAGTTATAGAGATTTATTCAGATGTTAAAACTGCCTGTTTAACTGATGAAAATATTTCAGTTTCTTGGTTAGAATTTGACCTCTGAGAAAATTCTCTGGCTTATAGGAAATCTATGAAGATGGTTGATGGCTCTTTCTCTTTTTTTTGAGACAGGGTCATTCTGTCACCCAAGCTGGAGTGCAGTGGTGCAATGTAGGCTCACTGGAACTGCTGCCTCCCAGGTTCAAGTAATTCTCATGCTTCAGCCTCCCCAGCAACTGGGATTACAGGTGCCCACCAAAGACACCCAGCTAATTTTTGTATTTTTAGTACAGATGGGGTTTCACCATGTTGGTCAGGCTGGTCTTGAATTCCTGACCTCAAGTGATCTGCCCACCTTGGCCTTCCAAAGTGTTGGGATTACAGGCGTGAGCCACTGTGCCCGGCCTTGATGGCTCTTTCTTCAACTGCGTAGTAAAGTTCCAGGGAGTTTCTTCGAGAACATCTGTGGACTGCTTGTACAGTCCCCTCTGACAAAAGCCCCTAGAGTTTTATGTGGCAGTGCTATAGCCTGTGTAGAAAATGCAAGCAAATCCAAATTGAAAAGGCATTTATGGCCTACCATAGGTGACTCTTGGCTTTAATTTCACAGAAGCAGGACAAATAAAATTTAGACCCAAGGTGAAATCAGCTTTGCCATCCTTAGCCTTTTAAACTCATCACTACCAAGATTCTAAACACTGAGAGCCTCACAATATTTAAATGGGGCTTTGTGTGTGTGTTTATACTATGCTTACCACAAATGCACCACACTTAGAATACTGAAGGGCCTTTTTATAAAGTATGTTAGTATTTTAGTTGATGTGAACAGGTTTGATAAGAAACATGCTACTCTCTAAAATGCAGTTACCAAATATAGTTTTAATACTAAAGGAAATAATATATGTAATGAGGTTAGTACAATATATGGCAATAAACAGTAAATAAGCTATTTTAAAATTTTTATTCTCCTTCAAGGGACCAGAGGCCACATGGGTCTTACTCCCTATGTGTCCTTAATAAATGGCACACAGAATGACAGTAAATATTTGTCAAATTATGAATTAAGAAATGGCCTAAAATAAAAATCTTTGCTAACAGTCACTGAATCCCACATGTCCAAAATAGTATTTAAGAGGATATAAGAACTATACTTAAATTATAATTTATAATTTTAATATTTATAAAAATATAAATAATAAATTATGTTGGATATCAGTTTTCTTAGTATAAAATATAGACTCCATCTCTATTAATGTATTATCACATTTTTTTTGAGATAGAGTCTTGCTCTGTTGCCCAGGCTGAGTACCATGGCATGATCTCCGCTCACCACAACCTCTTAAGGAGATTACTGGTTCAAGTAATTCTCCTGCCTCACCCTCCTGAGTAGCTAGGATTACAGGCATGTGCCACCAACCCTGGCTAATTTTTTGTATTTTTAGTAGAGAATTTTTTGTATTTTAAGTAGAGACAGGGTTTCATCATGTTGGCCAGGCTGGTCTCGAACTCCTGACCTTGTTGTGATCTGCCCGCCTCGGCCTCCCAAAGTGCTGGGATTACAGGCATGAGCCACTGCATGTGGCCTGTTACTTATTATTATTACTTTATCATTAACTGTTTTCTTCTTTTATTGATCTGTCCTTTCCTTTAACTCATCACTAGTCAGAGGAGTTGTTTAAACAACATGAAATGAAAATGTTCAATTTGTTAGTAAGCAAAAAATTAAAAATTAAGAATATTTTACCTTCAAATTGTTGCTCACATATGTATATTTGTTTAAATATAAAACAGTTCTGAGAAGGGTGCAAGGATAGGCACTTTCATACACTACGTTTAGAAGTGTAAATTGATAGAATCTTTTTGGAAGCCAGCCAAATGAAAAGCATTAATCAATTTTTGTTTTTGACCAGGGAATGCAACTTTCATGAAAGATATCTTAAATAAGTTATCAAAGAGGTGTACAAAGATTTGTAAAAAAGAATTTTCACTACAGATTTATAAAAGCATAAGAAAAGAATAAGAAAATTAATGGCATATTAATATGATCAAATACTATGCGGCCATTAAAATCACATTTTCAAGTAATATTTAAAGGCAGTGATACAGTTTAAATGTTCTGTCCTCTCCAAATCTCATGTTGAAATGTGACCTCCAGTGTTGGAGGTGGGCCTAGTAGGGGGTGCCTGCCTCATAAATGGCTTGCTGCTGTCCTCACAGTAATGAGTGTGTTCCACTCTACGAGTTCACACTAGAGCTGACTGTTCAAAACAGGCTGGCAACTCTCTCCCTCTCTTTCTTGCTCCATCTCTCGCCATATGACATGCAGGCTTCCACTTTGCCTTCTGCCATGATTTTAAGCTTCCTGAGGCCTCACCAGAAGCAGATGCCAGCACCATGCTCCCTGCACAGTCTGCAGGACTGCGAGCCAAAAGAAACCTCTTTTCTTTATATAACCTAGCCTCAGTTATTTCTTTAAAGCGATCAAATGGGCTAACACAGGCAGGAATAGCTCAGAATGTATTTTATGTGAAAAAAGAAAAGGACTTACATATATAAGATAACGATTTTGAAACACGTATATGCAATATATGCATAGAAAAGATTAGAAGGATATGCCAAGATGAGAGTAAGAATGGTTTACTGTTACAATGTGAGGTTATTTTAAATTTATCTTTAGGTTTTACTGTACTTTTCAAATTTTCTTTTGGTACTTTGGTAATCAAACAGAAAATGGATACTCTGTCAAAATTAAAAAGTATTGACAAACATGCTACAGAATGCTATGCTATATGCTATGCTATTCATTTTATTTTATTTTTATTATGGCTATCCTAGAGGGTGTGAAGTCATATCTCACTGTTTTATTTCTAGACACTGGGTCTCGCTCTATCACCCAGGCTGGAGTGCAGTGGCACAATCATAGCTCTCTGCAGCTTCAAGCTCTTGGGCTTAAGCAATACTCCCACCTCAGGCTCCCAAGTGGTTAAGACTACAGATGCATACTTTCTAAAGTGCTGGGATTATAGGTGTGAGCCACCATGTCTGGCTAAATCACAAATTCATTAATACTGACTTTTTTTTTTTTGAGACGGGAGTTTTGTTCTTGTTGCCCAAGTTGGAGTATAATGGCATGACCTCAGCTCATTGCAATTTCCGCCTCCCAGGTTCAAGTGATTCTCCTGTCTCAGCCTCCCGAGTAGCTGGGATTACAGGTGTGCGCCACCACGTCTGGCTTATTTTTTGTAACTTTGGTAGAAACAGGGTTTCACCATGTTGGCCAGGCTGGTCTCAAACTCCTGACCTCAGGTAATCTGCCTGCCTCAGCCTCCCAAAGTGCTGGGATTACAGGCATGAGCCACCAGGCTTGGCCCTGACCTTTATATTTACTATCCACATTTAATACTTCTTTCAACTTCACCAACCTACCTAATTCAACTATAGTTAGGACTAACTGAAGACTACTAAATAGAATTCCAAGATGTCTGATGGAGAGGTCTGAGTGGGAAAGAATTAGTAAGACACTGAATAAGGACAAAGGCAGCACAGAACAGTATGGATTATGGGAAAGCAGTAGATGGGAAATTCCTATTACCTTGGTTATTTATTAACAGCTTTAATGAAAAGGAAGGAAATTGAAGAGAATGACAGGTGAGAAGGAGATGAAGGGGACAGGGACGGAAGTGAGAATTCTGTGTCAGTCTATTTGACTTTTGAACATATATATTTTAAATGTTTTACATACTTAAAATATAAAATTTTAAATGTTTATATTTATAAACATTTAATATATATATGTTTATATTTATAAAATATATACATATATTTTAAATGTTTTACATATTTAAAATATAAAATTATATTAGCTGTTTTGTTCACTGACTGAGGCACTCAGAATGATACCTCATACTTAGTATTTATTCAAGAAATATTTGCTGAATGAATAAGATACATAAACATTATATATTGATATTTTCTTAGTAAGTTAACTGCAAGAAGTTTCAGTTAGTACATCTATAATTAAATATTTGTTCTAAGGCACATAAAAGTATTATAAACCACTACATTAAGAACACATGAAGATAAACTATTAAATATTCAGACTTAATCATTATTCATTGTGACACTGCCAACTTTAACGTCTACTGCATGACATAAGAGTTAAAACTAGACAATTACATGGTCAATAATTACAATGCTCAAAATGTCAATACCTGACAATATCCTCTGATGCAAGTCTGTAGAAATAGGTACTGTGAAAGTATCTAGCATATTTTACCTTAAAAATACGATAGCATAAGCAGAGTAATAGCTACCATTTACAGAATATCTTATTATATTCTAGGAGCTTTGCGTAGTAACCGTACTTTGTACAACCACCCTTAAAGTAGACAACATTTTCATTTTACAGAGCAGGAAACTTGAGTCCCAAGATGTTATGTATAATGCCCAGAAAAAAAATTTTCAAACTCAAGTAAACATTCATATTCACAAGACTATTATACAACATGCTTGGTACCAGTCTACTGAGAAGGATGTAGGACAAAAATGATAGCCTGCCAACAAGGCAGCACCAGGTACTCCTCTTTGTTGGTCTAGTCCTTGCAGTCATCTATGCAATAGCTCACCCAGCTACCCAACAGCTATTCTCCTTGAGTCCCATGCTGCTCCCCCAGGCCCCATGTGAGATTCAGGTCCAAGAAAATGAGACTCACGTGGGTCTGGGAGTCACTCTGGTTTAACAGCCACATGACCCATGGGGCCAACATTTCTTA
Organism: Cheracebus regulus; assembly: GCA_963574635.1. Lineage (NCBI taxonomy): Eukaryota > Metazoa > Chordata > Mammalia > Primates > Pitheciidae > Cheracebus > Cheracebus regulus. Next base: position 8,353 of record CAUYQU010030095.1, on the reverse strand, counting down.
ACAACAATGCTATAGGTACAAAGCATTTTTCAATGTATCTTATTCCTCAGTTAAGGGCTTTAAATCAAGTGGAAGATCTAGGTTTTATATTCAAATTTATTTAAACTTCCCCTGGGTAAGAAATTCAATGTGTTACAAGAGAAGCTTGAACTCTTCTCTTCCAGACTCACATCCAGGCCCACATCTGGCCAAGAGTAGTGGAACAGAAGAGGTTTTCCCACAACAATGGTTGGTCTACAAAAATCCACTTACATGCTCCCATTTAGTGTCCCCTCTGACTTGTGATACACACAAGTTGTCTGACTACAACTAAAGCTAAAGTCAGTGTTTACTTGACTCACATAGGAATTGACAACAAGATCTTATTCTGAGCAATGAACTAATCAACCACAGTCATCAAGTCTAGCGAGAAATGAGCATACTATAATGAAAGATTAATAGCCACACCACTATATTGCTGGTCCTAATGGACGTGTAGGAACTCCCATCCTCGAGCACAGGAACTCCCATCCTCCAGCACATTCTTTTGGAAGAGCCCTTACTTTTAAATCTCCCAAAGGTTAGTCCACAAGTTTCTCTGATTATAAATTAAAGTCAGTGTACTAAAATCATTCATTAAAAAAACTGAAAATATAATTTCCTGATTATAGAATACATGCTCAATAAAGAAAATTAAATACAGAAAAATCCAAAGAAAAAAATCATAAGTAATTTCACATAAATATGGGAACATTAACTTATAAAATAGACTTTAAAAACAAATTCAGGACTATATTTTACATATTTATGATCCCCATTTTAATCAGTTAATATAGTGTTAACATTTTCCATGGCACTATAATGGTATAATCTTATATAACGTAATTTTTATGACATTGTTTGGATATCATAAATTTATTTGTTTTTTTGAGACAGAGTCTCATTCTGCCGCCCAGGCTGGAGTGCAGTGGCACGATCTCAGTTCACTGCAACCTCTGCCTCCCAGGTTCAAGCAACTCTCCTGCCTCAGTCTCCCAAGTAGCTTGTATTACAGGTGTGTGCCACCATGCCTGGCTAATTTTTGTATTTTTAGTAGAGATGAGGTTTTGCCATGTTGATCAGGCTGGTCTTGAACTCCTGGACTCAAGCAATCCACCCTTCTCGGTCTCCCAAAGTGCTGGGATTACATGCATGAGCCACCGCGCCTGGCCACTGGATATCATAAATTATTGGCTGCTTATTATGAAACATTCCAATTACTGCAAAATTATTAAATGTTTCATTTTTCAACATTTTAGTAGCTTTCCATTTTTGATCTCATTGTAATCATCAAGCATGTAGACAAATATCATAATAGATATTTATTATATCCTTAGAATAAATTCCTACAATATAATTGCTGAGACAAAGAGTATAGTTTATTTTAAGGCATTTGATACATATTAACAAGAAGTCCTCCAAAACAACTTTATCAGTTTACATTCTCAACAATCAGATATGAGTGTATTAACAAAATTTTAACTTATCATTTTGATGTACACAATTAAGACTAACATTGTTATAATTTTCATTTCTTTGATAATTAGCGGGATGGTAGATTTTCACAGTCACTGGTCTTATTTTTTATGGAGATATTAGTCACCACCATTAAGTTCATATTTTAAAGTATACAATGTGGTGCCTTTTAGAATATTCACAAGTATACAATGTGGTGGCTTTTAATATATTCACAAAGTTGTGCAACCATTACTGTTATCTAATTCCAGAACATTTTTATCACCACAAAAAGAAACCTGGCCGGGCATGGTGGCTCATGCCTGTAATCCCAGCACTTTGGAAGGCTGAGGCGGGTGGATCACCTGAGGTCAGGAGTTCGAGACCAGCCTGGTCAACACAGTGAAACCCTGTCTCTACTAAAAATACAAAAATTAGCTGGGCATGGTGGCAGGCACCTGTCATCCCAGCTACTCAGGAGGTTGAGACAGGAGAATAGCTTTAACCTGGGAGGCAGAGCTGCAGTGAGCCAAGATTGCACCACTGCACTCCAGCCTGGGCAACAAAGAGTGAAACTCTATCTCAAAACAAAACAAAACACCTTATACCCATTACATAGTCAGTGCCCTGTTCCCCAGTACCTGGCACCCACTAATCTATTTTCTACATTTATGGGTTTGCCTATTCTGGACAAATGGAATGGAATCATACAATATATAGCCTTTCATGTCTGGCTTCTTTCACTTAACACAATGTTTTCAAGGTCTATCCGTGCTGTAGCATGAATCAATACTGCATTCAATTTTATGATTGAATAATATTTCATTGTATGGGTATATCACATTTTGTTTATCCACTCACTAGTTGATGGACACTTGGGTTGTTTCTATCTTTGAATTATTATGAATAATGCTGCTACAAACATTTGTGTAAACAACTTTTTGCCTGAACACCTGTTTTCAATTCTCTCGGGTATATATCTAAGAGTGGAGTTTTGGGGTCATATGACAATTCTGTTGAATAGTTTGAGAAACCACCAAATGTTAATGTTCACATCACTGCTTTTCCACTATAGCAGTTCATCTTAGATTCTCACCCAATTTCTCCATCTCACCAACACTTGTTATTTTCTGTTTTTAAAAATTTTAGTCATCCTAGTGGATGTGAAGTAGTATTTCATTGTGATTTTGATTTGCATATTCCTAATAACTAATGGTATTATTCATCTTCGGAAAAAAGTCTAGTAAAATCCTTGCCTTTTTAAAAACACTAGGTTATTTGTCTTATTGAATGGTAAAGCTCCTTCATATACTCTAAATGTTAAATCCTTTTCAGATATGTAATTTGCAAATATTTTCTCCCATTCTGTGCTTGTCTTTTCACGTTCTTCATAGATTCCTTTGATGCACAAAAGTTTTTATTTCTGCAGTTTTTAAATTCTTTCTTTGGTTGTTTGTGTTTTTGGGGATATCTAAGAAACTGTTGCCTATTCTAAGTTAACACAGACTTGCATTTTTTTCCCCCTCAAAGAGTTTTATATAGTTTTAGCTCTTAAGTCTTTGATTCATTTTTGAATTAATTTTTATATATGCTGTGAGGTGGAGGTCCAATTTCATTCTTTTTGCATGTGGATATTCAGTTGTGCCAGTACCATTTGTTGAAAGACTACTCTTTCCTCCACTGAATTGTTTTAGTACCTTTGTTGACAATCAACTACTGATGTACAGTCACTAGTCTTTTATATTTCCCTTTTTAAAACTGAATTTGTAGCTTTTCCTTATTTCTTTTAGGATATTTTTATTTTTCATTTATAAGAACACTTTAACTTCCACATTATCATTTGGCTTCTCAGATATTTAGTGGCAACAGTTAGTGGTTGTGGTGGAAACTATTTTGTGGTCCACCAAAATCTGTTCTCCCTTTCTTCCTAGGCACATGGTGTGAGACTATACTTCCTAGCCCCACAACCTGCTGTGAGACAGACCACATGACTAAGTTCTCTCTAATTCAATGTGAACAGAAGTAACATGTGCCCTTTCAGGACTAGAGCTTAAGAGAATAGGTGTGTCTTCTCCATGCCTCTTTCCCCTATCCACTGGCTAGAACCCAAATAAATCGATGACACAGGGTCAGCCAGGCCATGAGAAAAAGCGATGGAGCTACCCTGGTATTTGAGTCTCCAAATAACTTCACGAGGCAAATGCTACCTATCTACCCTGAACCATTGCATGAGAAATAATTAACATCTATCTTGTGTGAACACTGCATTTTAGGTCTCCTATTGTAATTGTTTAGCCTTTATCCTAATTAATACAGGATTAGTATCTGGTGTAGGATATTATTGTAACAAAAAAACTACTATAGGTGGCATCTGTTAAGTGGCAGAGTTGCAAGCAATAAGGAAACAGATACTGCAGATTGGGAAGTTGGTAAACCTTGTTACACCATGACAAAACATCTGACATATAACATAGTGGACTAGAGTTACAGATCACACAGCTCTAGGGCAGAGTTTCTCAACCCTAGCATTGTGACTCACACATAAAGCACTTACTACAAGGCTTGGCATTTAGCTCAGTAACTATTTGCTTTGGTGTTATTATAAATTTCTAAATTGTGGGACTGTCAAATTTATCACCATTTCCCCATATAGTGCTTGCCTTTGCTAGAATCCTTAACAAACTCACCCCTACACTAAGATCAGATAAGTATTCACCCATGTTTTTTTCTACTACATTTATCTTTAGCAAACCTATAACTTACTTTGGCCTGGTATGATGGAAGAAAGAAAATTTTTCTTTCTGAGAGTCTCGATGTCATAACTTTTAGAATCTGTTATTTTCCCACTGATTTAAGGTTTACCCTTTCACAGTCTCTTTATAAATGCTTAATATCTGACTGAGATAAATCATGCTTGCTGAGGAAATGAGGCTAGAGTTCAGTATAGCAGAGGAAGTCCTTACTCCCATAAAACTTAGGGAAAATCCTATTTGACAAGAATACTGTAACAGTCGTACTCTTTCTTTCACTTATAAGATAACTTTCAGAATCTACATGTTGTTAGCATTCTCAACAGGTACACTTTAGGGCATTTTTATTTTTGGCAAGAATCAAAAATTCCCTGAAGCTTCATGGTAGGTCTGCACATGTCTTACCAAATGAAGACAAGGTTAGACAGGAAGAGCACCCATGAGTTTAATGCTTGGAAACTCCCTGTGTACTTTAACTTATGTTGGTCTTGCTTGGTCACTCAGGTGAAGCAACTCTCTCTTCTCTATCTTAAAACCAGAAAGATATATATGGCCTATAAAGGCAAACACTAATCTTAGTCTCTAGTATTTAAAGAGCAAAAACAATTCCATATACTTTTTTGTTTGCTTGTGTTCACCAAGTTTATTTTTTATTTATTTATTTATTTTTTGAGACAGAGTTTCACTTTGTCACCCAGTGTGGCGTGCAGTGACACAATTCGGCTCACTGCAACCTCCGCCTCCTGGGTTCAAGCAACTCTCCTGCCTCAGCCTCCCGAGTAGCTGGGATTACTGGCATGTGCCACCACGCCCAGTTAGTTTTTGTTTTTTTGGTAGAGACAGGGTTTCACCATGTTGGCCAGCTTGGTCTCAATCTCCTGACCTCAAGTGATCCACCAGCCTTGGCCTCCCAAAGCGCTGGGATTACAGGCAGAAGCCACTATGCCCAGCCTAAGTTTAACTATTTTGGTAAGAAAATTTGGTTAATATACATAAGAGCTTATTGGTAGAGATGAGACATTAAGTTATATGTATTAGTGGAAGATGAGGGAAGACAGAAAGATAAATGAATACTCACAGAATGCCTACCATGTGCCAGGCATTTACACATATTTACAACTCATGGAAAGGATATTGTTCACCTTATTTCCATAGGTGAAAAAACAGGATCTCACAGGTTAAGATACATAATGAAGCAATAAAAGCCTACTCCTGGAGGGAGACTTTCTTGATAGAATTATCTGCTTTTTCTCAAGGTCAATAGTTCACCCTCTTTAAAGCCTCAGACAATCCTGAAGCAAACACAACTACTCCTCTACTGGTGCTGGCAGACTTCAATTTGAAAAAATTTTGTTACTGAAAGTGCAAAGAATAAGAACATATAAAATTATTGCACTCCAATAGAAAATAAAATAAACATAGTATTAGATATTAAGAAAAGTAAAACATGCCAGAAAATAAGAGACGCCCAGTGCTGGATCAGAAAGAAAATGTATAGTTAGAGAAGACTGACATTCTTTGAGAAATGATCTTGAGAAAGCATAACAAGCATCAGAAACTAAGGCACTCTGGTAAACTCCAGATCTTAGATCTCCAGAAACATACTGCTGGTGATGAATATACTTCTCATCAATTCCATTAACAACTTCTTTTTCAAAAAATCTTTAATCTCTAATTCTGTTTCTGAAATATCTACATTCGGAACATAAATTCTCTGTCTTAGGGCCAGTTGAGAGCTTGTTTGACAATAATACTCCTTGTAAAATATCATGTAATTTACAGCTATATAAAAGATACTGCTAATATATCACCTAAATCAATTTCAACCACATAAATTTATTAAATATGAATCCATAAAAAGTCACTCAACAAATATTTATCAAGAGCCTACTATTTGTCACGACATTATTCCAGGTATTGGAGACACTGCATAAGAAACAAAAACAAAAACTCTTGCTCTTAAATGTTATGGCAGGTTGTAATAAATATAAAAACATGAAGTAAAGAAATAGAGAATGAGGAAAAGATGCCTCCTTATGTTGTATAGTCGGGGAAGGCTTCACTGTTAGAGTCACATTTGAGCAAAGACTTAAATGGAGTGAGGGAAAATTGAGTTCTGTATTTGGCAGAAGAGCTTGCTTAAGGAAACATCACATGCAAAAGTCCAGTTAGGTGAGAGTGTGCTAGCTGTGAAACAGCAAACGGTCAATATGGTTAAATTACAGTGAGGGAAAGGATAGTAGATAACCTAGGACCTTGATAAGAATTCTGAATTTTAAATTTAGTGAGAATAGAAGCTACTAGTAGGTTTTGACCAAAGAAATGATATAATCTGATTTAGGTTATAAAAGGATCACTTTGGCTATTGTGCAGAGAATAGCCATAAAGATAGGGGTGGGAGCAGAAAGCCAGTTAGAAGAATCTTACTAAAGTACCTGCAAAGATAACAATAGTGGCTTAGATTATTAGTGTATAAGCAGTGGGTATCAGGATTTTTTTTTTTTTTTTTTTTTTTTTTTTTGTGAGACAGGGTCTTGCTCTGTCACCCAGGCTGGAGTGCAGTGGCACACCATGGCAGCTCTCTGCAGCCTCAAACACCTGGGCTCAAGCAATCCTTTCACCTCAGCCTCCTGAGTAGCTGGGATCTCAGGTGCATGCCACCATTCCTGGCTAATTATTTTTTGAAGAGATCGGGTCTCACATTGCCCAGGATTATCACAAACTCCTGGGCTCAAGCAATCCTCCCCCTTCAGCCTCCCAAGTGTTGGGATTACAGGTGTGAGCCACTGTGCCCAGCCAAAAAAATCATTCTATTTAAAGGAATTATTAATGGGATGAAGGTGGGGTTTGGAGTAGGGGCAACAAAGATCTAAGACTTTTAGCTTGAGTAATTGAAAGGATATAGTTGTCATTACTGAAATTGGGAAGATCAAAAGAGTAGCAAGTTTGGGAGGGAAAAAGCAAAGGCTGAGTAGGTAACTGGGCTGGTCAGGAGATAAGTAATATACAAAGAGATTTAAAAATATATCGAGTATGATGAAAGCCTAATTTATTATTGGTAAAGAAAATATTTATATACAAATATAGAAAGGGGGAAGGCTACAAAGAATCCTGAAATATTGAATGGCACTGGACATCTCAATGTGAATTGACATCTATACACACAGATAGATACAGAAAACACATCTAGCTGTATGTATATGTAATAGAGATAGGGAAAGACTGAAGTGTTTTTTCTATTCTCACTCACCACTCAACACAGTATTTCGGACTTCAGATGTGTGAGGACTTTTTTCCACATGCCAAGCAATTCCCCAGTGAATACTAGCTGGACATCCTCCAATCAAATTCTGTCACTCTCTTCCTGGAGACAACATCAGGTCTCACAGTCCGCTAACCCACAAGACTGCTCTCCACCTCAGATGCTAATTGGAAGTCTCAGTTGTAACCTGTACTTTTGACCAACCAGCTAAAAACTAGGGTTCCTATGACCCCTTCTTTAGAGTCGATCGGTTTGCTATAGTGGGTCACAGAATCCAGGGAAACATTTTATTTACGCTTACTAACTTATTATAAAAGATTATTACAAAGATACAGATGAATAGCCAGATAGAAAAGATGCATAGGGCAAGGTATAGAAGAAGGTATGAGGCTTCCATGCCCTCTCTGGGTGGGCTACCCTCCAGGAAGCTCTTTAAACCTGGGAGAGCTTATGTCTCTCCATTATGTCCTCCTGGGTTTTTCATGGACATAATGCTATCACATGGACATAACTGATTACATCACTGATGTAATGGTGATCAAATCAACCTTTAGCTCCTCTCTGAAGTAAGTGGGTGGGGTAGAGTCTTGGCCCCCGAGAGGCCGGCACGTCTGCCGGGGACTCTTGGCCAGCAAGAGGGTCCTAACCTGAATAGGGGAGTGCGCGGAAGAAAAGGTAGACAGAAAGTGGGGTCTGGAGGGCTGAATAAGCAAGACTTGAACAGAAATGCTTAAACAGCAACTTTATCTTGCACATGGTTAGTATATATATTTTTTGCCTATAGTAATTACAGAAGCAAATACCATTGTCTTATACATGAAAGGGAACAGGAAGTTCTCGGGATACAAGCTCAGGTAGCAGATAAGAA